>JAOSBL010000119.1:23847-47361 GCA_027568915.1 Erythroxylum roraimae
ATCATTAATAATATTATCAAGATCAATATTATCCAACATTTGTTAGACAACATAATATAAACTAATATATCACAAAGCTATATAAATGGTATTATATCTGTGATAGAAAAAAAAATAGCAAAATTTAATATCTAATATTAAAAATAAAAAATAAAGAGCAAAAATACATTAAAAAATCAGAAACTGTACTTTTAAATTATACTCAGAACTTAGAAGACAGAATTGTAAAATTTTTTGCTGCTAATTTTTGAGTTAGAGTACTTTAAATATATATGTTGATGAAAATAAAGAAATTAGAAGATAAAAGTACACTTCAATATTTCAAGACTATTTATAAGTATAAGATGTTAACTTATAACGTTAAATAAATTTGCCTAATGTTAACTTATAACGTCAAAAATCACCAATGTTAAAATTATTTATTACTACCTCTGCCTACAACTTACGTAACCTGCAATCTTAGAACTTGCAATCTTGGAGTACTTACTGCCTGCGATCTTGAAACTTACCTAATGTTTATTCTTCGAAACATCACCAACGTTAAATCAATTTTGAGTGAATTATTTATATGTTATAGGAGTTAAAAAAAAAACCAAAATATGGGGTTAGGGCCCCCCTTCCTATCGTGGGCCCTGGGCAAGTGCCCTACTGGCCCCTGCCCAGGGCCGGCACTGAATGCTGGAGTAATCTCGCACTCAAGACTAAAGTTTGTGTAGTTATTTCTGGCAACAGGTGGAAGGAATTTCCAAATCAGGTGATGCACTTAGTCCCAAATTATTCTCCTAATTATAGGACTTAGGACATCTACTCTTTGTTAAACCACCCCCTAACTCATTTTCTAACAAGACCTGTAGAGAGAGGATAGCATAGGAACAATCCAACACAGTTGACTGGTACCCTGTATTCTGGCATAAGAACTTAACACCCAACATCTCTTGTTTATTGTGGTTGGCTACATTGAACAAAATGGCCACGATTAATATGCTTCAATTTTAAATTTGGATAACAAATATGTCCTATGCAGGAACAACTATAAAACTAGAAATCACCTATTTTTTCGATATCCTTTTATTGAGAGCTCATGGAAAAGAATTACTGGAGATCGGAAGGGAATTTGCTTATTGATATACTAGAAAAATTAAGAAATATGGAGACCGACCCAAAAAGAGTTAGGGATGAATATATTATCTCCTTTGCTTTTAGTATTGAGGATATATGAGACAGGAATTTGAGAATTTTCAAAAGCGTAGTTCGGTCAAATCAAGAAGTGATAAATTCTCTAATCATGAACATAAGAGAATTGGTTTTTCTCTCAAATGAACTCCCTAATTATAGCAAGAATATTGGTAGAGCGTAGAATCTAGTATAAAACTATTAGATACACAACCCTAAATATGCATTTCTAAATCGAAAGAGGAGAATATGAATTAAGCAGTTACCTAAAAGATGGTGAAGTCTGAACGCTGCTTTGTGGTGGTGATCCATTAGAAGACTTGGAAATATGGTTCTCATCGCTTGCGAGAGATAAGGTAGGAGAAAATTAAAGAAAGTTTTGGAGAATGAATGCTTACACAGTGTCTAGCTAAGTTTTCTTTTTCAAACAACCTGAGTTTTAGACATTACAAGGCCGAAGGCAAAGCCCATCCATTTGCATCCTGTACTTCTCTAACGTCCCTTACCCCCAAAACTTCCGAAATTTCAAACCTACTCCTCACTCCGCCCTCCAATGGCCACCACAAACCCACACCTGAACACACCCACCAAAACCCCATCATCCACCTCCGTCTCCAAGAAATACCCAAATCCCAACTCCACTTCAAGCTCCAGATTCGAGGCCTACAACCGCCTGCAAGCCGCCGCGGTAGCATTCGGCGAGAAACTACCAATCCCGGAGATAGTGGCCCTGGGCGGGCAGTCCGATGGGAAGAGCTCTCTACTGGAAGCACTTCTTGGGTTCCGCTTCAATGTTAGAGAAGTCGAGATGGGCACTCGCCGGCCCCTCATTCTCCAGATGGTCCACGATCCCACCGCTCTGGAGCCCCGTTGTCGCTTCCAGGACGAGGATTCTGAGGAATATGGTACCTCCGTTGTTTCATCAACAACAATTGCCGACATTATTAGATCTCGAACCGAATCCCTCTTGAAAAAGACTAAAACGGCAGTTTCTTCTAAGCCAATTGTGATGAGAGCAGAGTATGCTCATTGTCCTAATCTCACAATAATTGACACCCCAGGTTTTGTGCTTAAGGTGAGTGTTGCTGTTGTGTTTTTGTCGTTTGTTTTGAAGGGATTGATGTTTAAGAATGACTTTGGCAGGCAAAGAAGGGAGAACCAGAGAGCACGCCCCAGGAGATTCTTTCGATGGTCAAATCGTTGGCTAGTCCTCCACATCGCATTCTCTTGTTTCTTCAGCAGAGCAGTGTTGAATGGTGTTCATCACTATGGTTGGATTCGATTCGAGAAATTGATCCAACCTTCAGAAGGACGGTGATTGTTGTATCCAAGTTCGACAATCGGCTCAAGGTACTACAGAATCAATTCATAGAGGAGGGGTTAATTAGAGAGTTTAATAGTCTTTAACGATACTACTCTGCGGAAAGAAATTCCTTTTTTGTTGATTGTTCTTCATATGGGATGCCCGATAGTTTATTGCAAATATTTCAATGCCACAGGAATTTAGTGACAGGTGGGAGGTGGATCGCTATCTAAGTGCAAGTGGGTACCTTGGAGAGAACACTCGCCCGTTTTTTGTTGCTTTACCCAAAGATAGAAACACCATCTCAAATGATGAGTTCCGCAGGCAAATATCTCAGGTGGATTCGGAAATTCTACGCCATTTACGCGATGGTGTAAAAGGAGGGTTTGATGAAGAAAAGTTTAAATCCTATATTGGCTTCAGCAGTTTAAGGGATTATTTAGAGTCGGAGCTTCAGAAAAGATACAAAGAAGCAGCACCAGCAACACTGGCTTTGCTTGAACAGCGCTGCAGTGAAGTCGGTTCAGAGCTGACGAGAATGGACTCCAAAATTCAAGCTACATCAGATGTTGCTCATCTGCGGAGATCTGCCATGTTGCACACAGCTTCTATGAGCAATCATGTGGTAAGTGGTCGGCCGAATGTTTTGTCACTGGGGACAAGCAACCAGTTCTTCAATGACAATTTAGAATTCGTAATGCGTTTTTTAATTTTGTTTTCCAACTCTTACTACTGAGCAGTTTATCAAGCAAAGAATATCTTCAAAATAGTTTGCCTTCCTGTAGTGTAGACAGCATATGCACTTCCATTTTTGCTTCGTTGCTTGCATGAAAATATTTTTGAGTAAATCACGAATTTTTTTCCTGCTATTGTGCATTTGTGAAGGGGGCTTTGATCGATGGAGCAGCAGATCCAGCTCCAGAGCAGTGGGGAAAAACAACAGAGGAGGAGAAGTCAGAGAGTGGTATTGGTGGTTGGCCAGGTGTTGCCATACCTATAAAACCACCTAATGCTACTTTGAGGCTCTACGGAGGGGCAGCATTTGAAAGAGTGATGCATGAATTCAGATGCGCTGCGTATTCAATTGAATGTCCCCCAGTGTCAAGGGAGAAGGTAATTGTGTACCGTGAATTTGTCAAAAATGAATGCAGCGAGTTATTTAGTATTCTTGAAACAGGTGGCCAATATCTTATTAGCCCATGCTGGACGAGGTGGAGGTAGAGGTGTAGCTGAAGCTGCTGCAGAGATTGCTCGTGCTGCTGCCCGGTCCTGGCTTGCTCCTCTCCTTGACACTGCTTGCGATAGGCTTGCATTTGTTTTGGCAAACCTCTTTGATCTTGCCCTAGAAAGGCATCATATTCGTGACACAGAAGGTGAGAAACTTTTCCATTCGTCCTGGAAAAGTTTCTGGAGGATTAATCTATTGTATTTGGTTTTCCAAAATGCTTATAGTTAATAATGACGAACCAATTTTTGGGATACGATGCACAAAGCAACTCTCAAGTTTGTTCTTCAATTCTAAAAGATATGCCTTCCCATGTAGTGGCAGCAAATATCCTAATTTAGTTTGTAGAACCCCGTTCAACTGATAACATAGCGGACGTTTTTCATGTTTTCTTTCTTTTCTTTTCTTTTTTTTTTCCGAGTCTCGTTATGCTGAGATACTAAAGTGAACCAGCCACCATGTTTTTCTTTCTGATTGTTCAGATGGGAGGAGGGGTGGAAACATGGATGGGTATGTTGGTTTTCTTGCTGCCTTAAGACATGCTTACAATCGATTCGTCAAAGATCTTGCAAAGCAGTGCAAGCAATTAGTTCGGCATCACCTTGATTCAGTTACGAGCCCATACTCCCAAATATGTTACGAGAACAACCTTGAAGGAACCTTTGGCTTGAGTGCAACATCATATTCTAAACTTTACCAAGCTTCAGCTGGCTCATTTTGTTTTGAATTATCCGATGGTGGGGCATCATATCGTGATGAAACAATGAGAGATCAGGAGAACATACCTCCAGAGAGAAGTGCTCAACAAACTACACCAGGAAAAGGTGCAGAAGCTAGAGAAGCTCTCAAAGACAGTCAAATGACAGTACCCGAAACTCCATCTCCTGAACTACCATGTGACATCATACATGGTGGGGGAAAAAAGGAAATTGGGAAGCGGGTCACTAGGATGGCAGGAAGTAACAGAAGTAATGAACCTTTAAGAGTGCAAAATGGTGGCAGTCTTCTATTTGGAAATGTAGATGGTGGTGTAAGGTCAGGTTCAGCGTATTCAGATATCTGCTCGTCTGCCGCACAGTACTTTGCGAGGATAAGAGAAGTTCTTGTTGAACGAAGTGTGACATCAGCTTTGAACTCTGGATTTTTAACCCCTTGGTGAGTTGCTGTCTTTTTGTATTCGATCTGCATATGCATTAGCTTACAAGTTTAATCACGTACGCATGGTGGATACATGGAACTCATGGATAAGGGCTTTATCGAAATAACAGGGTGCCTACATTATTGATTCTATCCCACTAGTTACATCGTTATGTCACCTTTCCTTTCACTTTTGCTGTTGAAAAGTTTTAAACTTCCTGTTGCGTTCTGCCTACCTTTTATACTGTCTATACTGCTTTCATTGGCATAACTACGAGCAGTTCATTATTTTAAAATCTTTATTCCGCATTGTTTCACTGATTTATTGATCATCAACTTCATCAGGGATCGAGCATCTCTCTCATTCTTTAAAGCTACGACAACAAAAAAAGTTTCTTTTCTTGTTTCACCCAGACACATCGTGTCTAAATTTCTCAAAGATAAATCACTTAAGATTCTATCCCCATAGGTCATTTCATTTTTAGGCGTTCTTTTCGTTGTGGAGGAATTGAAAGCACCAAGTTTTTCTGTTTTGCTCTGCTTCATGTAGTCGGGATCGGCTCTTTGTGGCATTGGGGTTGGACCTGTTTGCTGTGAGTGACGAGAAATTCATGGACATGTTTGTAGCACCCGGTGCAATAGACGTGCTACAAAATGAAAAGCAGTCTCTTCAAAAACGTCAAAAGATACTTCAGTCCTGCTTGAACGAGTTCAAAAGTGTTGCTCGGGCACTTTGATGATTTTACCAGAGACAGGTTTCGCAGCTAGTGAACCTGAACCCTATCAATCTTCATCAGTACGATCCTCAAGATTCTCAAGATGTGTGCCTTGAGCTCATTTGCTAATGTGTTTGATTCCTGTCCTGCAAAGAGCATCTAAAGTCCAATGTATTTTGACGTGTCCACTTAAAACTGTGCAGACCTTATTTTTGTCGAGTAGAAATGTTTCATTCTATGTGACGTCTGGTCAGGAGTATAAATGTTTCATTCCATGGTTGACGTACAACATAGTTATCAGGCCACTATACAAGGTGAAAAATGAAGCCACTCGGTGAAAGTAGGCTCTGTTATCTATTGCAGGATGAGCCTTATTAATTTCTTTTACTTATTTTTATTTTACATTGCAAGTGACCTAATCTTTCATCACAGAGAGATATACCTTCCTCGGATGTCACTTAACCATGACAGTAATTTTTGACTCTTAAAAAAGATTCAAATAAGACAATGTAGCCGAGAAATATGGACAGCTATTCCCAGATAAGACAACTTGAGTCACTATTCATGCACCTTTCTGCTATAGAGGGCCACTCCAACTCCAATGTCAAGGACCTAGGCCACTTCAAGGGAAGTCCTACATTTAAAATCCAACTTACAACAATATCGTTCGTTCTCTCTTTAATTTTTTAAAACTATTTTTGTTCATCAGGTCGGTCTTCTGGACTTTCCACCAAGCCGAGCATTTGCAATTTATACTTTGAAGCTTAACTATATATATTTTATATGTGTGACCACATCCGATTGACGATTAAAGTTAGTATAATTGGATAGGGGTTGAATTGCGCGGAAAATGTTTTTCAGTATCATTTTTGGGGAGAAAAAAGGACGGGGAGGGATTATTGTTGGTCAGATTTCCCTCGACCAATTATTGAATTGAATACTGCTAAGATGCTCTTGACCTTTGGAAATGTGTTGGGGTGCATTTGTGCTGACAAGTCTGCTTATGCGCTTGACTACCCGTATTGGTTTCTACAGAGCAACACTCTCCTGATTTATTATATTAGTCCAAAGCTGGGTTTCCATCAACACAGCCTTTCCATTAGGACTCCAAAATGATTTTAAATTGCTTTCTTTTGCAGAAATTGCCAAATTTTGGTATCTTATAGCTAGCCTCGATTTAGGAGAAGAAACCGACTTCTATGTAATTAAATAAGTCAAAAGACTTCATATTTTCTTGTCTAATTTATTTAAGTATTACATGACAAGAACTATGGACCATACTTGGTACACATAGTTTGACTAATGGAAATGAACATCGTAGGAGGAAAAGGATGGCAAGGTGGTCCAAATTGTACGTAACTAAAAGCATTGGATGTCATATCGCACAATTTTTCTTAATGACGACACAAAACCCTAATCGAACGAGATTCGATCGAAAGCGTTTTCTTTTTCCTTGTTCTGAAAATGTATACAAGGAATAGATTCATTTCATATTTAATTAATTGGAAACATTATAACTTTTATTTTAAATTATGCAGGGCATCCTTTGAGAACAAAATTAAAAATGTTCATTTAGTGATACATCGAAGTAACACTTTCCTCAGGAGGAACACTTGTCTGTCGATTCTTCCTCATTCCGTTAGTTTTTAGTTCATCCGATCCTTAATAGGACCTCTTGAAAATATCTAACCCATGTCTCCACTTACAAGCAACGCTGGGAAGGGAATGCCCTCTGAAGGTCCATTAATGAATATATATGTGTTATTATGTATTGAGGAAGAAGAGTTGAACATGGCCATTTTTTCTTTAATGTTATTTAGATCTTAAATCAATCACATGGTTACTTAATTATCATCTCTATTCTCTTTGAACTTGTATCGTTTAAATAATTCTTCCTTATTTTGGCAGCAAAGCAATTGGAAACAACAACTCTTCGAATGATCATAAAAGGCCTTGTTAATTAATTTGCTTCATTGTGCAAAGCCACTCCACATCATGTGAGTCTCTTAAACACCAAGCTTAAGCGTCAAGGAAGGGTAAACTTGGAGGCCCTGTGTTAAGTAAGATAAAAAAGTGTTAAGTAGCTATGTATATTTATTATATCATTATTTTAATCAAACAATGAGCTTACACTCGTTTCGTTTCCAATCTGTCTACGCCGATTCAGAGTATCGAATGTTGTAATCAACAATGGTGGCTATGACGATGGGAAAGATGACTAACGATAGGCGGAAGGTACAAGGTCAACAAAATGGATCAAAACTATGCTCTTATTACCATAAGTTGTCGCAATTCACAAATTGGTACAGCAAACACATGTACCAAAAACCCACCTAATTTCAACATTATCTTTTTGGTTAATAGATCCAAGATCTTAGTGACCTTATCCCTATAGTCTAAGCAAACAGCTAATTAAAATGCGAATTTAATGCTTATAAATTATTGTTCAAAGAATGGTAAGCATCAAAATGGTTATTAGGAGACAATGCAGAGAATGAATTATGTACTATATATAGGGCAGTTGCACAAGAAGTGAACGTACGTGAGAGTTTATCCTTTATAATGTTGACAAGAATTTCTTGAGCCTTTTCGTACAAAACTAGTGCGTCCCAAGGGATTTTAGAATTAATTAGTTAGTTCATCCTCAACATCTGATGTTTGAATCCTTATATGGCCTCATATGGGATGTCTGAGTGAAAAATAATAATAATAATACCATTCATTCGGTGCAATCAAATTCGAATAATTAGATCCTAACAGCAAAAGAAAAAGTGTGATGTAATGCAACTTAAATGATAGGATAAGTGTTGCATTTACCATTCATTTCAATCCAATCCACACTATTCTTAGATTATAAGTTCCAAAGAAACTTATAATCAAAGACTTTGGCATTGCATGAAACCAAGTTTAATCAATTATTGAAGAGGCAAAAGGAAGAGATGTACAAGCGCAATGTCCCATTTTTCAACTTGCAATTGCAACAATAACATGACAAGCCGAACTATGAAGTCCCACCTATCAAACAAGAAAGAAAAGAGCACTCGTTCATGAACATTTGTTGACATTGAGACGCCATCTACAGACCCGCAATTAGAGAGCCACTCAGTCATTCTCACTCAATCATACCTCATTATGCATCCAATAAGGTGAAAGATCACATAAATTATTCATAAGTCTGCTTTCAATCATATCGTTTACATTTATCCCTGGACCTACTTGGGATTGTGCTTACTTCCTCAACCTCCAAACAACCTGCAAGTTACCATGAGAATTTCACGTTGAGCGAACGCTTGCTTGTGAATTCTTTGAAAGAACAAGGAAATTAGCAGAAGCTAATCTACCTGATTTTCTGCCATCCTACACTTCAATAGGCTAGCTATTCTTGAGAGTGGCTTTCGTTAAATCGCTTGCTGTTCAATAAAATTTGTACGGCTCATAACTAACTAATTAATCCCTTTGCGTTATAAATGGAGTTTGTTAGGAACTCCACAAACCAGACATAATCATTTGGCCATGGAAGAATACGATCCCTTGTGGCGCTTAATGGAATTTAATTTGGTCCCCCACCCTTCTTTTCTTTCAGTTTTCACCTCTTACCTCGAGAATTTGATTCTCCTTTCATCTTTTTCATATACCAACTATATATATATAATTTTGAAAACATGATTCGATCACAAAAGCAAGAATCCTAACATTAATTTTTTAGAAACTCAATGAAACCAAATTATTCTTTTTATTTTAATGTTGCTACATATTTTTAATTGTTTGATTGCTAAAATTAAAGATGCGTACACATTATTTGAAGATATCACAATCGTGTCACTGGTCGAGTGTTTTCAGCTACCAAATGATGTCACAACATGTTTTACTTTAACAGTAACCGAAAAGCTAACAAAAGGAGGTTGCTACAATGTTTCAAGTTTCGACTCTGTCGCCTTTTTCAAATGGTGGCTCAACTTACTTGTTTCTTTTCAATAAAGGCAACTCGTTTTATCTGCTGCTACTGATAGATGGATATTTCGAGAGGCGAAATCCTAGCTAATTAATATTGAAATTAAAGATCTCGTTATATAATATATACATGGTGTAAAAATAAGAATACAAAGAAAGAATCCATAACTTTTGTTTTTGAAGAAATCCATGACTTATTTGTACGTACTTGTTTTGAGTTGAAAATGAAACCAATCTTGAGTCTTTACTGGAAGAAGTGAACTCTTGTATTGCGTACTGGCGCTGGCTCAATGGTATGGAGAGTGGTACACACGCACCTTGGGATTGTGATTTGTTTAATGAATTGGGTACAGGTACAGGTACAGGGAGAGACAGAGAGAGGTTGTTTTTCTGATCAAAAGTTGCCATCATCACACAACAGTCCTTTGCAGTTGGGGCTCTGAAGTCAATGCCACACTGCACAGACTCCTCTGTTTCTCTCTCCCTCTCTATATATATTATTATATAAGTATATTATATGTGTTTGTGCGCTGAACTTGAATCTATGCACGTATTGTATTGATTCTAAAAGACATGGCCACTGGTGGATGTGGTGCATTGAAATTCCAAATACAACCAATACCCTTCTAATCGCAGTTTGGGCAATTTCTCCCCACCAAAAAGGGCATACAAATTCAGTACAAACAACGACGGAAGAGTGGATGTAGACAATCTATTTGTTGAACTGGAACAAGGTTGAACAAAACATTACAGGAATAGCCAAAATCCCTTTTAAGCCTTAGCCTCACTTCTCTCTCACCACACCACGCACCGCCTTGTTTTTTCACTCTTCCCAAGTTCCACCTCTGTACCCACAACTCTCTCTTTACCTCTCACTCACTCTATATGATGTTCTTGGAGAAGAGGAGACCTGAGTTCGACCCATCCATGGAAAACCCAACAAGAGGTCAAGATAACAGGAACCCATCTCCGTTAAACTCTCCACATAGCAGTGGAAACAACAACTCTGTCCAAATTCACACCCCACCACTCACTCCAGTACCCATCTCCAGATCTGACACTAACCCTTACCCTACAACCTTTGTTCAGGCAGACACTTCCACTTTCAAGCAGGTTGTCCAAATGCTCACTGGCTCAACTGAAACAGTCAAACAAGCTTCATCAAGAACAACCCAAGATCCTACACATCCCTCACCACAACTACCCTCATCAAGGAATTTCGCTATCCCTCCAGTCAAGACTGCTCCAAGGAAACAACAGCAGAGCTTCAAGCTTTATGAAAGAAGAAACAGCAATCTCAAGAACCATCTCATGATCAATACTTTGTTGCCTAGTTTAGTCAGCAATAATAACGCAGTTTCAGGATTTTCTCCCAGAAACAGGCCTGAGATCTTGTCTCCAAGCTTGCTTGACTTTCCCAAGTTGACTCTTAGCCCTGTAACTCCATTGAATGACGACCCCTTCAACAGGAATTCACCTTCTTTAGGGAATTCGTCATCAGAAGAGGAGAGAACAATTTTGGAGAGAGGTTTTTACTTGCATCCATCCCCTATATCTACTCCCAGAGATTCAGAGCCACAGTTGTTGCCACTCTTTCCTGTGACCTCACCGAAAGTTTCAGGTTCTTCTGCTTGATGAAGAATGGGTTGATGGGTTTGCATGGTTTGAGGGAGAGGTAGAGATTCTTGATTCACTTGTACAATTTGATCCCTCTTGTTATGATATATGGTAAAGTTTTTATTTTGTTTCCCTTCTCTTATCTTTATCATTTTGTTTTTACGTGTTTTGGTGGAGACTAATATGATGCTATAAGAATTTTTGGGCAAAGTTATCATCTTTGATAAGTCTGGTGAATTTTCTTCTGGTTGACTGTCACTGCTTGTGTATTCCGTTTCATGAAAATTCCAGAGAAATTATGGTTCCTTGTTCCTCTCTCCATTTCTCTTCCTTCTTTGGTTTTTCTTTACATAATTTGTCTGTGCATAGTCATCTATAAGTCTGCATTCTCTCCGAATCTCTTTGGCCTCTCTGTCAGAGAACACTGGAGCAGCCAAGGCGAATATACAACAGGAACACTATCGCCAGAGTAACCAGTTTGTCTGCTATGAGAATATTTTTGGTGGAGGGAAAAGTTTTCTGGCCATTCATTATAGCAGCAGAGTGTCTTTGGAGGTTCAACTTTATGGCAAATCTATGAAACTTAACCCCCTAAGCTAAGATGACTATGTTTTCCAATTTCATGGAGTTATGTATCACTACTTTTTACCGATTTGGTAACTGAATGAAGTCAATTTCCACTTTAGCACGCTTTGTACATTTATCCATTCCTACCTAAAGAACGTACTTTGTCTATGAATGGCCCACACTTTGAACTAAGTGCATCGCACCCAAGTTTGATCATTTCTGTTGTTGGCCTATTCATATTTCACGGCAAGTTTACACAGCACTAGATCACCGTTTGACTCGATTTTATTAGAGCAGCAGCAAAGTTTTTCTCTTTTTATTGTCGATTTATTTGCATAAGGGTAAAAAGAAAGATACCGTACATTAATGTGGCAAAAACATATGCATTCATAGTTTTGTAAGAAGCTATAAAGAGATAAGGGAATAGTAAATGAGCATCCCTGTTGGCTGTTGGCTGTTGCTTCGAATTAGAAGTATTTATGGGCATTGTCTTTTTATGGCAACGCAACCATGCAGGGTTAACAGTAACACTCTCCCTTTTCCCCTTTTCTCTTTGTTTTCAGCTTATTATTGGGCAGTCCAGCCCCTTTTTTCTTTTCTTTTTTGACTCTTTGGAGACCATTGCTTATGAAGTGAAAACACATGAATGAGTGCTTCAAAAACAAGACATCATAGGGAAAAGAAAGTTGACTTTGGCATGATGATGATGTCTGAAAAAGAAATGGAAAGAAAATGGCGTGAGAGGGAGGGTAGTATGAAATGCTGTGTATCACAAATTTGACGTTCCGAAACAAATACTTTATAATTTAATTTAATTTAAATATATTTTTAATAAAAGTACATAAAAAATTTCCAAGAATTAGTTAACATTATTTTTTAATTAATTAATACAATGGGGTGATTTTTCATAAAAGAATATGAACATATCCTCCGTTCAGAGACCCTTCTTTCTATACATGTTTGTTGTGTACATTCGGATTATGAAGAAGTCTCCAATGGTGACTGGTGGGGTTCAGACAAGGCCTACTAGACTACTACTTGCAACCATTTTAGTTGCAACTTGGAACAGCTTTTAGCCCCTAAATCATGCGCTTGCATGAAAAAAGGTTCTTTTAGATTTGGACTATTCAGAAACATATAATTTTTTTACAATTTTTTTTTCTGTTTATCGCCCACCAAATAGCAATATCATCTAATAAATACGAGTATATATAGTTATTTGTTGACAATGGAATGATCTCCGGGCATAAAATGCTGAACTAGTGGCATGAGAGGTGCCTGTGTATTATTGCTAAGTAAGAAATATGAGTCCTTCTTTAAGTACGTTTAGTGGGACCATTTACATGATACCTGAACTTAACTTTTCTTAAATATCCAATACATAGGTCAAAGTAATTATTAGAGGTCCATACCAACAATTTTCAACTATTAATTATGATGTTTCAAGGATATTATATGTGTAATGGGAACAAATTTGAGGTCCTAATCCTATTCATGAGGAATTAGCCTTTCTTTGAATAATAGCTCAACTTGACGAGCCTTTTCATTTGGCAAGTTAATCTGTACTCTTTTAATTTTTAACTGGTGAAAGGTGTGAACCTTGCCTTTCACATAATAACTCATCGCCTAAATGTAGTTCACGTTTATTATTTTACTTTTTTTTATATTTTAATTTTCATACCTATTAGTTCAATTATCGTGAAATCTCTTTTTATCATATTTTATTAATATACTTTAATTAAAATATTATAATTTTTAAGTTTTACATTTTAGAATTACTAATAGGAAAAAAGTTAATAAAATTACGCGGTGATTAAATAATATCATAAAAATATATTATAATTTTCAAAATAAAATAAAAATCAATTTACCTAGAAAATAAATGCAGTTAATCTATAATTCATTACTCATGTTCTTATATGACGAAATTTGATGCCATGTAAGGAATTCTCTTTGTCAAATTAATTTAAAATTAGCCATTTGTTTATTATACAAAATTATAATGTTTATTATACAGTCAAGATTAAATATAGTTATTGTCACGTAATCTTGAATTTTAAACGAATAAGAAATTTCACTTTTAATTATGTAAGATTAATTAAGATAATACATTAGTTGTAATAGTAATCATATAATAATTACTCGTGATTCAAACTTTTTAAATATTGGAGGTCATTACTATATTCTAATAATTAATTGTGCAACAACATTTATTTTCTTACTTATTTTCTTAAGGCAAAATTTTCCTTAATGTTTAATTTGTTATGATATAGTAAGATCCACTCTAGTATTGTTTTCTTTGCTTATTTTTGTCGTTTTATCCATAACATCAATCAAAATAGGTAGCGACATTTAGTGTGTGTATATATATATATATATATATATAGAGGTCATGTAATACAATATTCAACCTATTTGTTTTATATTTTTATTTAAATCTCACCAAACAAGAAGATAGGTCATAGGTTGCAAACTTGTAACACTATCTGAGTCCTTATTGGAAGGCCGTAACTTGGATACATTGAGGATTTTTGTCCATCTCAAACAAATTGAGGCTTTCCAGAAGAAGCACACTAACTGAAATCAACGACACAGTAAGAGTTCCGCTGAAATCTAAACTTTGGAGAGGTTCAATAATTCGCCGTATTACTCTTACTTAAGATAAAATTGGTATTCAGAACCTCAATGTAAAAACTGGAATAAGAAACTCTTTCCCATTTATTGAAGAAAAAGATCATCCTGTCGCAGTTGGCAATTTTCATTTTTATTTTTGAGGATACATTATACATAGCGCAGGATTAGACTTATCTATCACAAAACTTACGCATAGTTTCAGATTTCAGAAAAAGAGGTGATTGTCTTGAAGCCATGGTTCTCCGGAAGTGGGGCATTTCCCGGCCGGACACAAATAAGCACCTGCAGACCTGAAAAAGAAAATTAATGAGAAAAAAACACACATTATGAACATAACAAATATAGCTTCTTAATGAGTTTAGTAAGACTTGGACACCCTATACACGTATGCTCTTCCCACCAAATGAATTGATCATAGAGCATCACCTGCTGCTTTTGCAGCTGCAGCTTCTTGAACAACATCCGTAACGAACAAGATCTCAGACGGCTTATCAACTCCCAGTGACTCTGTGATCTCGACGTAACTGCGTGTTTCTTTCTTATTTCTACAAACAACAACCACAAGAATGGACATTGCAAACGCATTTCTGTTTTCTTAATAGATTTTTATCTAGAGGAGGATCTTCACAACTTACCCCACCATGGTGTCAAAAAATCCAGACAAATATTTTCTCAGATCTCCATAGTTTGTATTGCCAAATAATAGCCTTTGTGCCAATCTGCTGCCACTAGAATATATGTATACCTGTGTTATGAGACATAATTAGTCTCAGTATCAAACCACTCACATGTATAATGTTAAGTATGTTGCAAATTTTGCATGTCATTTTGCTTCTACAAGTTTCTGTTGACATTCTTTTTTTTGAACTATGCCAAGATCTTTCGCTGCCATTGTAAATCAGTGATTTACCGCTTCTTGGTAGCATTAAGATATAGTGATTTTACTCATCTATACTCACTAAAAAATTTAGAAGTTCGCATAGAACACTCCAAATCATCGATACTCAATTAAAATTAAGAACAATAAAAACTCATAGCTAAATTGAATAAGTGGATTTTAAGAAATGGTTTAGAGGGTAATCTACCCGAATAGGTGGATAAGAAATAGTATTTTGGGGATTATGAGATTGGATAGAAAAAAAATGAGAATGGAAATTCAAAGGGAAAGTAATCAAGAACTAACCTTTATACCCAAAGCATGCCACTTTTCCAATGCTTCTGGTACATCATCAAACACTACTGATTCCAATTCTTTATTTCCAAACCCAGTCCTCCATATATGACCCTGCACAAGATATTTACAAAGAAAGTTTCAAGCTAGGAATTTTTCTGTCTTTATTAAGGGTCAAATGTGCTATACTTCATAACAATTACTTGCAATTGCTTCAAGGCAGTGATCTTCCGATCAGCTCGTATCATTGCTTCCACATTAGCAACCAATGCTGCAATAACCTCCTCTTTCCCTGCATCATCACCTGGAATGGGCACAGCACCTTCAACACCTTTTACCAAATCATCTTCAACCTGCAGAAAAGTTGTTGGAGAATGCAGTTGACCACGTCAAACATCAACTACCCTAGGGGATCTCACACTTTTTTCATTATTATGTTTAATTATTAAAACATAAAGTGCACCATGATGTCCCACAAACCAATAACAACTGTACCAAAACTTCTAATGCAGAAAAACCTTACTTGATGGCGCAACAACTTCATGTCATCTTGAGTTTCTGCAGTCTCATATGTTGCACTCAAATGCCTTCCAACATTTTCACGGGCATATGGGAAAAGTACATCAGAAACAAATGATATTGGTGTAGCAGTTCCTTCAATGTCAAGAAGGATGCAATGCTGCAACCAAAAATATGAAGAATGATGATGCATATATATGCTGCAACCAACTAATTCTTTAGACTCAAAAGGGATTTCGATTCAAGGATACCAAATCCACCAAGACTAACTATAGGCCATATTACAATTAAGAAATCCAGCAGCCAAAAATAAGTCCACAATTCAGAAATGCACCGATGATGGCTCAATTTCATTATTTGAATCCTTTGTCCCAGCCTTGGTAGATATGCTTGTCTTTAAGTAAGTGCCAGGAATCCCTTTGAGATTCTGAATTGGGCCATGGTTTGGGGTAGTCCAGTCAAGGCCAAGCTGATGAAGTTTGATAGCAGCATCAAATAGGTAGTGATAACACTCAGCCTGCAAGGTTTGCAATCAATTCAAAGAGGAATAAAATGTATAATCTCTGAACAAGAATAAGGTTCCACAATCCTTCTCATGATAGCTCTTAAGCATCCAGTTCTAATCTTTTTAGTTTATTTGCCATGAAATACTGCTTATTAATAAAGTTTAAACTATTAGGGAAGAGGTTAAAAAATAAGTTTTTCTTCTAAATGTTTTATCACACTCTGGCTCATTGTATTTTCTATGTGGACCAATCCCTGGTGCACCATTTGACTTCTGTCAAAACACAATCATGAGAACCTATAATCAAAATATAATGCACAAGTGAAAGGAAACTTCTATTATGTTGAATGGAAGAATGCTGATTAGTTTGTTAGTGGCACAGAAGAAAATTTTAATCTAATAACTTATAATAGGAGGCCGAATTGGCTTGCATATACTAACCAAAATTGTACCTACTTATCTTGAGCTTGGATAAAAAGCACAAGAAAGGAGCTTAAAATCAGAATTGTGTATGACCAGATCAAAAATGACTTTACCACTTTGTTTACCGAGAGCATCCTTTTCTTTTTCGACCCAAAAAAAAAAAAAGACATCCACCATCTTATGGGCTTCACAGCACCTTCAACAAAATTAGTAATATCTTCATGCCAAAAAAGCTAGGTTCAGTTGAAACCGAAGGTACAAAAATGTTAATACTTCCATGAAGGAAGAGTAGTGAGGTTACTTTGGGACTCTCTATAACAAATGAGCCACTCTACGTTATAAACAACAAAGACACATTGCAGACCAATATAATTATAATCAGGTCACCTGCCGCTAAGATCATTTACACCAACTTCTCTCATGTACAACCTCAGTCATAGTTGTGAAGAAAAAGTATATATTAATAGATAGAAAGAATTTATGCACTATTTCAGCTAGATATTAAGTGCAGGAAAGAAGAGCCAATTGCATTTCATCATCCAGTAGGTAGCACAAACCTGAGTTTTAGCACTGATCCATGAATCACCCCATACATAAATGCCGTGGTTACGAACTAGCACAGCCGTTGTTTTTGGGTAAGCCTCTATCTGGGAAACAGAAAGATTTTAACTAAGTTAAGAAGATTGCTCTATTATCAAAGAAGAGAACATTTTAGCAGAAATTTGATGCAAAAACATTCTCTTATGATGTATCCTTTCAGACCTCCAAATCCACTCAGAATTTCCTAAATTAAAAGTAATCTTGTCAGAATTGTTGGTAATACAGTAATCAGTTCTAAGAGCCTAAGAGATGCCTAAGAGATTCTATGAATTCCTGTAGGGAGAGGATTCAAAAGTGACGAAAATTAGCTGATCACATCAACATATAGATTTTATATACTCAGCAAACATTGCAAAGGCAACCAGATGACGTTAAGTCCAAAAAGATTACTCTTATTTCTCTTATGACATTGATTTTGCAAGAAGAAGGTTCTAAAAGATCATCTCAGGACTAGTAAGTAGATTTCCAGACTTCAGGATACAATAAAGACATACAGCTTTAGCAAGAGATTCTGTAAGCTCATATTCGAAGGCTGCATTCTCTATTATGGGGACCACAAGTTCATCATAATATCCATGCCCTTGGATTCCTTTAATCAGCTCCATATGTGTAATCTGCAATGTAAAACACAAAGAAACATGTTGAATACTGGAGTTGAGCAGAGCATTTGTAGAAGCTGCAGATAATTAAAGTTGAGTTGGCCAGATGGACCATTCTGCAGGATAAAATCTGCAGTTTGTGCAAGGGATATATAATGAAGACGTTCAAAGATGTGGAAACTTGTCACAGTAAAATGCTTTCTGCAACATTCAGACAATCACTTTGACATCAAAGATTCAGAATTTCTTCCTTTTTTATTTTTAAGCTTCAAAAGAGAAGACGACAACGTACAAATCAACAGATACCTACTAGTATGTATTCTTGTATGCATGAAAATAACAAAAGGTATAAAGTAAACATAAAAGGTTGCCAGCAGCAATATAAAGAACAGTTCCAAGCCAAGACCAATTATAGATGGCAACATAGAAATGCTTACTCTAAATTCTTTGGCTAATGGGTCGATCATTGTTGCAAGACAAGATTCTATTCCATGACTATGAATAACAGCTCCTGCATTACGCATCTGATATGCCTGCATTTTACCAGAAGATGAGAAATCTTACTGTGACTGGGGGAAGATGGTGATGCCAAGGACAGAAGAATGAATTTGCAAGATCCGCAAACTAGGATTGCTGCAGCAGCAGTTAAGTAATCCACCAGGTCAAGTGTAACTTTGATGGAACATGTACAAGAAGACATTTGATTGCGCACATGATAAGATGAAGTAATTGTTTTATGAATGAGAACTCGTAAGATACAAATAAAAAATTTATAAGTTTTAAATAATTAATAGGGTTGGAAACAGGCTGGAACCAGGCTGGCCTGATAATTTTTTTGGGCCTGGGCCCAGTCCAATTGATTCGGCGAAAGCTACATTGTGTTGTCAAAATGACATCATGTTGGCATCTTGGCTTAACCGGTTCGGTGAGCCTAAGATAGGCCCATCCCAAAGCCCAGTCAAGTCGCGCTTTTGCCCATTGACTAGGGCCTGGCCAATTTTCCATCTCTCGTTTTGATCTCCAATTTCTCAGATCTTCCCAACTTCCAGTAGGAACACCAAAATCAAGGCCAAAGAGGTTTAAATGCCCAACCTAACGAATATTAAAACTACGAGGCAAGGTACATGGTTCATTTGCAACTGAAACACCTTAGCCATTTTGACAGAACTTAGAAGTCATTAGAAAATGGAGATTTTGTGATGCCCATTGATAGTGACCTAAGAAACCAAACATTTGTTTTTGAAGCATATAAACTGAATGAACGTATTTTGGTAATAAAGTTTTGAAACCAATGTATGAATGGGACCGATCCCTAACATACTAGAAAATTAATTACATTGCAAAAACCATCTAAAAGGACAGCTATATGCAAATCTGAAGAGTTGAATTTTACTTTCTTGGATTTAAATGCTGTGGATAGTAGCTTAATCTTCATCAACAAATAGATATTAGCCAAATAACTAATCCTTTGTAGCAAGAGAAGATGATAACTAAATGCGCAAAAAGATACCTTCATGAAGAGAGGCCCACAATCTGAGCACTTGGGATGTTTATGCGGATACGGCTTTGGGAATGGCACTGACAATACAGACCCATTTCCATCTAAGATGTACATGTCCTCTGGTTCCATTCTTTCCTTCTGAACACCTATCAAATTCCAGATCACAAACAGAAAACTGAGATAAAGGATGTAGAGAAATCAAAGGTCAAAAGGCCACTGAACATCTGGAGCCACTAAGGAGGTCAAACTTGTGTCTAAGCTGAAAAATGGACACTCGTTACACACAGACTTGATCAGGAAGAAGCATTGATCTAAAAGCATGACAGTCAAAACCTGATAAGAACCAAGATAAATACATCGTTCCAACACCTTCAGCATGTCCAACAAGGTCAACTATATTAGTTTTCTTTACCATCCAAACGTATCAAATATTTTGCAATCAACTCAAAAAAATCACCAGTATTTTATACAGTTGAATAGAGAATTTTCATGGGAATCTGAGCCGTATTTTAAATGCAGGCAGAGCCTAACAACAGAACTGAGCCTCAAAATACAAAAAGTTAGACTCTAAAATATCATTGACTTATGCACGCAATAAAGAAACAAGGAACTAAACCAAGTCCATAAGCTTCAGCTGCGTGTGCCCGCTAATCAAATTCCATGTAAGCAAACCAAGGCAAGCAATGAACTTAACTAAGATATAAGCAGCAACAAAACAATTCATAATCGAACATAAACTTAATTATAAAGAAAAAAATAACGCTTACGCAACACATCTAACATAAACATATAAGCATCGAGCTTCTCTTCCCTCTTCTCTTTCCTCTTCTCTCCCAAAGCTGTTACCTCATAAGAACTCGTGTTTTACCCAAAAAAAAAAGAGGAACGGGAGAAACCAAAAACGCATAAAGGACAAAGCTTCACAGTATCTAAAAAGAGCAAGCAAATAGCATTGGAAACATCCCACCTTCACACACATAAACATACTCTACATAAGCTTCTTATGAATGAATCAACAATCACATCTCACAACAAAAATACAAGGACAGAAAAACACAGGCAATTAAAAACAGAATCACTTAAATCACAAGAACCAACCCATATGAGCATCCAAGGAACCAAAAAACTCATATTTACCAGAAGGGGACATAACAATGAGCTGGTGAGGTCTAGCGATAGAGTCATCGTGAACTTTGATTGTGATGCTGCCACCTGTCCCTCCCACCCATCCAAGGGTGTAGAAATGGCGACAGAGATCAGCTAACAACCCCCTAGTGTCCTTCACCGGCTTGCTCTCCAGGTAGGCCTGTGTCGCCACCTTCACGGCACCATTCACCGCCACCGCCGGCGTCGCTGCAGCTGCCATTTTCAGTTCGCTTCTAGACAGAGAAAGCAGAAGCAGCAGAGACTCTAGAAAGAGAGAACTTTTGTAATCGGTAGTGCTTGAGAATGGAAGACCTTTATTTTTTAAAAAAAAAGGACAAATGCTTGTGTGACATAAGCTTTAGATTTTTTTTTCTTTAATTTTATTTTACGGTGGAGACCAATTTAATGCGAGTGTTAGAGAAGGGATTGGTGTGGGTGAATTATTGGTTTTGATTGGGCCACGTGGAATGCCAAAATGGATTCCTTTATCTGTTGTTTCACTGTTATTGGGAATATGGTTAGGAGAAAGTAACTGAGAATTTAGCTCACAAAGTAGGCTACCTTCCCTTATTCATGTTTAGTTATGTAGAAAATATTAACCATTAAATTATGATTTTGTTAATAACATGCGGATTATATGTTAATTTACATGACGTTCATGTTTAATTATGCAGTGAATATTGTTCACTAAATTTTTATGGAGCTTACCCATGATATTAAATATTTCATGTGGCAATTTCATTAAAAAATTAACCAAGAAATTAATAGGAGTAATATGAATCATTGAACTAAGCCTGGAGCAGCAGGGGTTGTACCTGTAGATGGAGAACTAGTTGGGCCCTCGATGATGAGGTGCGCCCGCTTGACCCGCCCGTGGGGTGGTGCGCCAATTGAATCTTCGAAGAGGTATGCTCGCTTGGCCCGTCTATGAGGTTTCCTCGAATCCAAAAAAAAAAGAAATGTTGTTTATGTGAAGTTCAGAAATGGTCAACCATGAGCAATAGATGGTAGGTATTGCGATTGTTAAGAATATATTTTGATATAATCACAATCAAGCATACCTCAATCAAATCCTTTATTAAGTTTTGGTTTATTTAAATCTTTGATTTGTATATGTTTAGTTTTTAGTATAGTGTAAGATAACAACAACAAAACCCAAAAGAGTCTTGCTTAAATGCGGAATCTGACGAGGTTTAGTATAAGACTTTGTATATAAATAGGAATTTTTATTCTTGCACAAGGAACTTATAAATCTAAATTAGAAAGATGTTAACTTTATATTATTTTCATGGAATAAACTTTTATGATTGAACCACATGTATCTCTTGTCCTCCTCTTTCACTCTCTTTATTCAATTTATATTGTTTTATGTTAAGATTCAATATATTGTCTCACATAATAAGTAACTTTGACTTTTGTGGTTGTAGATCGAATAACATGCAATTTCATTTTATATGGTTGTTAACATAATGATTTTAATGTATGACTGTTGTAGTACAACAAATTAGAAGAAATTATAGCTATGAAGTCACAAATCCTAACTATAATATGATGTTGAAATATGAATAAAATTATTGGATTATATGAGATTTTAGCTAATAGTTTTGATGGTAAAGAAACATGTTACTAGTAATATTTTTTTCTTTAATGATATTAGGAAGCTCATGTATTCAAGCAAGAGGTGAAAAATCAAGTTTAATGGAAGGACTAAAAGTAACCAAATGAGTCAATTTAATCAATGAACAATCAAAAGCTGAAAAAAAGAGAGAGAGCAAAGTAGAGCACATATACAATTCAATACATTTTCAAGTCAATTTAATTAAACCAAGAAGTCATTCCATATATAACAAATCATTGTAATCTTTTTTGGAATATTATCTTGTCATTTCAATAATTTAGGCGTTCATTCATCATAATCATTTACATTTAGAACATAGCTTATAATTTTTTATAATTTAAGAAAAATTTTATTTTGAATTTTAGAAAAAGTGTTTTGATCTTTAAAAAAAAGTTTAGTAAATTTTGAAATAATATTAAATAAAGTTTTTATCATATAGAGTTTTTATATCTTTGAAAAAACTTGGGAGTTCAAGTTTTCAAATTATTTTATGTATAGATTCAATTATCCTAAGAGTTTCCATCGGATAGCAAGATATAGGAACAAATGCTACGAAGCGTATTGTCTAATTTGTGGACAAATGGCTTACCAGAGTGTTATGACCTACTAGACGATGAATTAGCGTATATAATGACTAGTTTATTTTTAATGACTATTTAAAGTGGTTTAGGTATAAATGAATCATAATTGAACCATTATATGTATCTTTGCCATAATAAAGAGTTTCTAAGAGCCTCGAGATACTAGAGAATACATGTATATTGCAAAGCATATATCAAAAACTAGTTTAATAGAGTGAGCAAGAAAGGGAGCTTTCAAATTATATATAATTGTGCAATTGCTGTAATTGAAAAAATTGTTGGGATACATTGTAGTGGTTCCTTTTAACTTTAAATAAGAATTATAAAGAGTTCTTCTTTGCCCGTAATAAACCAAAATGATTATTACTCTTTATTTACGATAAGAAGATATTGTATGAAAAGTTTCTCTTCAGAAGAAAATAGTGAACTTTCAAGTAGAGCTTGGAGAATGAAGTAAATCAATAGTTATGTAGTTGAACTATTATAAATTGATTTTTTGTCTCTTTTCCTACACCTTATTATTATTAT
>JAOSBL010000119.1:51575-63235 GCA_027568915.1 Erythroxylum roraimae
TATTTGTATTTTTCAATAATATAAGAGTACTTTAAATATTTTGCCCCCACTCAAAATAATTTCTGGATCCGCCCCTGTAGCCAACTATTGTTAAATATTGTGAATAACTATCCTATGTTCTTTAATTCTTCTCCAAACATTGGGTAATCCTTGAATGCTATCATTACCATTATCAGAAAGAACAACCTTTGTAAAATTCAAAGTTCTAATACCACATGATGCAACGGAAAAGATAAATAAACATAATTCCAATATAAGAATTGTACGATAAAAATTCTCAAGGAGAAAATAAATTTTATTAATAAAGAGTTATGTTAACCTTTCTCAAAACTTATTTTTATATAAAATCTTAATTCATCTCAGGAAGAGTTTTAGACAAAAAAGGAAACTCTAATTCATCTTAGGAAGATTTCTACATAAAATAGGAAACTCTAATTTATCTTAATAAGAGTTCTAGATAAAATAGGAAACTTCTAATGAATCTTAGGAAGAGTCTACAAAAATAGGAAAGGAATAAAAGAGAATGAGTAAAATAGGAAATAAGAAATAAATAGGAAATTGTTCAATCTAACAAAAAATGCTGGATAAGGCGTATTCAACCTAAAGAGAAAGAAATGCAAAGAGAAATGTTGGATAAAGTATGATCATGTGCTAGTGAATGTCTCAATCTGTCCAACAATTCAAATGCCTCATCACATTCTGTCACTCAACTCGATTCCGATTGTGACTACATTTCTTTAAAATGGACAACTTAGATATTTTTCCAACATTTTAGAGCTTTAGCCAATTTTCTTGACAACTTGTTATTTACACCAACTCCTTGTCAAAATACGATACCGTCATATTATAAAAGTTGTAAAATATGTGTCAACTGAATATCGAAAAGGACTCATAAATATATAGTCATTCTCGATCATATCTTGTAGAATCAAAGTGTTTAGAATATATATATATATAAAGAATATAATATTGTGAAAAAATAAATAAGAATATAAGAAAATTTTTAATGATGTTAAATTAGTTTGGCGTACTTATATTTTTTAAAAATAGAGAGCGATTAATTCACTATTGAATAATAATGATAATTTCCACAATTATGTTTATAAAAATATATTTATATGTAAATTCTAATTGATATTATTGTACTTAGCTTCTTACTAAATTCAACCTAACTTAAATATAATTATAATAAATGTTGGATTTTTCTAAAATTTGAAATATATGGAAAATATATTTTAAAATAATATTATTTATCATAAATATGGTTTGAGACATAGTCGTATCAGGCTGTATATCTTCTTCTATATATATAGACATAGGTTCCACCACGGTTGTATTTTTTTCAAATTTTTTTATACTAATACACTCCTATTTCAACTTATGTTTTTACCTCTACATTTCAAAGAAAAATATATCCTAAAAACACAATCATGTGTCAAGTTATATTGTCTCAAAAGTTTTCAAATACACTTATTTTCTTCTTAAAACTTTAGGACTACATGTTTATGTATACGAGTCATGTACGATAAAAAGAAACATAATCTTTATAAAAATGACCATAGACAATTATCAAATGGAAATCAGTTATACACTTGAAATATCTATTACAATTCTAATCTTTAAACAACATAAAATTGCATGAAATAATAAGGAATGCCATGTTAGTTCACTCTTTGCATGTAGTATTTATTTCCTACACACAAGGCCTTATTTACACAATTTGTGCTGTGGCCTTAGACTTCGGCCTATCCTTGTTGGGTTTGGGTTGCTATTTTCTTGAAAGCTGAAGGGAGAAAAAAAAAAGGCTCGTATTGATTCAGAAAATGCTGAAATGAGAGTCATTATACTAGAACAAAAATTGTTGATTCTAAAATGCAATTCGAGTCCACGTCAGATCTAATTGCCAATATAAAATACTATCATATCCTCCTTCTAGTCCACATCAAAGCTATTAATTAGCCAATATAAAAATACTATGATGATATCTGTAGTCTGTACTAAACAGAGAGTTAAAAAAGAAAAAGGAGTTTACTTATAAACTTTAGAAACAGCACACAAGTCCCATCGAACAAGCATTAGTGTTAAGCGTGATTAGGGCATAAATGATTAATTTTTTATTTTTAACGATAAAAAATAAAAAATAATCAATTTAAAAATTTTCTAATTAATTTAATAATTCTATTTCTTGGTCTTATCTACGTATTAAAAGGGTGAAGATGGAATTGATTCTACCTTACGTGGCCAGGGCCGGACAGTCCATAGGAACTGCGTACTCGAAAAGTAACGAACAAGAAGATGGAAAGGGAGCACTTGTCACGAAATAAGTACGTCCTGACTTTGAAAAATCGCACATAGCCGACACTGGACAGGTATAGCAATTGAAGGAAACGTGATTTTCGAGTCATCGACCTCTTTTCTTGCTAACTGACAAGGATAGAAAACGATGCAATTATTTTCCATCTCAGCGGCCTCGTTTATCCTGGAAATCTGTGATCGGAGTAAGGCCGTTACATTCTGTGATTGTTTACTAGTGAAAACAAACAATCACACGGCTTTAACGATTTGCCTTCTAAGTCTAACAATTGAAATGTGAATGAAAACTCCTTTGTCCTATATGCTTAGACTGGGGATTACGTGGAGAATAGAACAGTGTTCTTAATTAATAAAAGACACACTTCAGGTACACTTGTCCCAATTCCTGAGCCTGTTTCGTGGGTGGAAGAGTATATTGCTTTCTATTTCTTTTCATCGACCCCACACTTATCTTTTTGCATTATTTAAGGCGGTAGTATAACCGGAATGTTTGGTATGTTAATTCCGAGAACTCTTTAGTTCTTTTAAAAAATTATATTGTATTAATTTAATAACTCATGAAAGAGAAATTTTCCCTGGGATGAATAATCCTTTCACCTATTAAATTCAAGTTGTATTATAAAAATATATTTATACACAAATTTTAAACAGAAAAATTAATTTATATTTTGTGATTTCTCTAAATTCTCAAGTGTTAATTTCCTTAACTTTTGGTAAATAATTTACTTAAAATGTTTTAATGCTTAAGCCCCTCATATTTACTCCCTTCTTAATTGAAAATACTCAACTTATATGAGCAATTAGGAGCTTAGTGCTCTCTCTTTAAAAAGCTTGTGATTGGAGTTCTAAGTCTTGACAAAAAGGATTTTGAATTGAATAACTTGTTCCTCGGGATGCCCTTGCACAACGCGCAGAAGTACAAGAAAAAACAAAGCATTTGAGATACAAGCCATCAACATGAGATGCAGTGAAAAGATGACAAGGACAATAATCACGAGCAAAGGAAACACTTAACAATTGCACTATTACAGCCGACAGAATGCGGTCAAGTCAAAACACAAAACATAAAAGAGCTTGGTCTTTATGCCAACGCCACAAAATCTTGTGGTGTTGGAGGATGGATTTAGCATGCGCGAAATGTCAGCACCAACTCCCCGTTGATTTTGTGGCGTTGGAGGACGGATTTAGCCTGCCTGAAATGTCAGCACCAACTCCCGATTCAACTACAGTAACACTTCATTCAGATTCGGCAGGTGGAGCCCGTAAAATAGTTGCTTCAGACCATTTCCTTGCATTAAAGAGTTTAGTACGACATAAATACACTTGTATCATTTTCTTCTTTTTTCAAGAAAAGTATAATGAATTGAA
Source organism: Erythroxylum roraimae (assembly GCA_027568915.1). Classification (NCBI taxonomy): domain Eukaryota; kingdom Viridiplantae; phylum Streptophyta; class Magnoliopsida; order Malpighiales; family Erythroxylaceae; genus Erythroxylum; species Erythroxylum roraimae. The sequence goes on from JAOSBL010000119.1 coordinate 55,257, forward strand.
AAATATAAAATAATGTCAGACTTTTTTTAAGAATATAATAGTGTTAGAATATATTTGGAAATTTTCAACATACCTAATTGATTTTTTCCACTTTTAGAACCAAATCACTTGGTATATATTTATTATTTGCCTTTAAAAATGGGCAGGCATTTAATGGAATTCAATTAAGAAAAGGATTTAAATTTTCGGTTACCATATTAAGCAGACATTTATTGGATTCATTGGCCAACAATTTAAGAGATTTCCTACTAATTGAGTTACACGAAAACAATAGAAATGAGTAATGACTAGTGTTGAAAAGAAGAAATGAATAACTCAATAATATAATAAAACAATACAACCTTATAATGATAAATGTTTGAAATTAAGTTTCAAGCCCAAGAGAAAATTGGAAAAAAAGGAACTAACATAAACTACGACAATCAAGACCAATAAAACCGTATGTAGACTGTATGACTGTTTTAAATGGACACATCCATCATTAAACTGAACAGGACAGAAGCCGCTAGTATCATCAAACTTGAAGGACCTATAGCAAACGAAGACGACGGCGCCGACGCCGGAGTAACTTCCGATTGCGTGGGACTCGTCGATGACGATGATGCCGAAGGACTTGGAGACGAGCGCTCTGACGGTGATGGAGATACTTCACCAGGTTGCTGGGTCGGAGACGGAGAATAACTTGGACTCGTCGATGACGATGATGCCGAAGGACTTGGAGACGAGAGCTCTGAAGGTGATGGAGATACTCCACCAGGTTGCTGGGTCGGAGACGGAGAATAACTTCCTGGACTTGGACCCTCTGTCGGAGGATTTGCATATGGAGACGGAGGATGCGTAGGTGATCCTGCCGGAGATGGAGCTTCTGGGCTTGGAGATGATGGAGGCTGAGGCCCTGGTACCGGTGTGATGGGAGTTGGTGCTTTGGGACTATAGGCTGGTGGTTGGTACGAAGGTGCATGGGTTGCCGGAGAGGGTGGTTGGTACCCAGGTGCATGGGTTGCCGGAGACGGTGACTGAGACCAAGGTGCAGGGGTTGTCTGAGACGGTGGATGAGACCAAGGTGCAGGGGTTGCGTGAGACGGTGGATGAGACCAAGGTGGAGTCAGCGGAGATGGAGCCTTGGGCGATGATGCTGGAGGTTGGGACCATGGAGACGGAGCTTTTGGTGGCTTGGCATACGGTGTGGGAGGTAGGGGGGTACCTGGAGACGGAGCTTTTGGTGGCTTGGCATACGGTGTGGGAGGTACGGGGGTACCTGGAGGTGGAGGTGACCGAATAGCCAATACAACAACAAGGAGTTTCTGTCCCTTCTTGCAATGTGATTCCTTGCCACTAATGAAAAAGAACGGACCAGAGTGACTAAACTGAAACACTGATTTCCCAGAAGTCATTCTTCTTATAGGCTCCTTCGTGTTGCAATTGTAGTAGTCTTCTTTGCTCACTTGATACACCGAGTCATCTCCTTTGTTGTACTTGAAAACTGCAATAACGTTAACAATCCCTCTCATAATTAACGACAAGAACCGTAAAAATGAATAACGATGTTAAGATTTGCAGTAGTTACCCAAAGTGTCATTGACTTGAAACCTGTTCCTCTCAGCCCAGTGATTGTAAGGCTCAGAAGGGCTAACCACCCAGCCATCTTTGCCACCTACGAAGAAATTTGTGTAGGCGAGGGTGGAACTAAAGAAGTAGGAGACAATAAAAACAGAGAAGAGGGTGAGAGACGCTTGAGACACCATATGCTTGGCTGTAGAACAAGAGCAAAAGCTAGAGTTGCAAATAACAAATGGACTGGATGTGTATGGAAGACCTATATATTGACTCCAAAAGAAACTGAGAAAAAGGAAATAACAATATTGGAAATGTTTTGAAAGGTTAATGATTTGTTCTAAAATTGAAAATTTGAGAAAATGGTTTGAGTTATAAGGAATGAATCAAATTGGACAGCTGGTAATTCTTTAATGGTGCCCAAAACTTTGGTTAATAGCCAGTAATAAAGGACACAATCATAGAAACCAACGGCTACAATTTTAGCAGATTTAATACTGTGGTGAATGCGTTTAATAGTTAATAAGCATTATATCTGCATATTAACCACAATACCTCATAACATCATCGGTTAGTGATTAGATTAGTATATAAAAATGTGGACGAATCCAACGACACAAGGCATTGATGGTAATTTACATATTGCAATTGACTAACAAAACCGAATAAAAGTCCCCCCCTGAGACTTGAGAAGCCATTTATTTTGTGGTAACTGAAAAAGATGGCTTTGGTGATAAGACTAAGACCTGACAATGACATATATGATTAGAAAGGAAGGATAATACGTCAATTTCAATCTTTGATTAACTTTCGCCAAGTTGATAACGGGATTTTCTATTTTCTATATACATCAAATCGAAATATCAACGCGTAAGGTTGCAAGCAGAGCCGGATTTCTTTTGGCTGTGTACGGGACTCGGAAACTTATGGCATTACAACGCGTAAGATTGCAAGCAGAGCCGGGGTTTCTTTTGGTTGTGTACGGGACTCGGAAACTCGTGGCATTACAAGGGTGTTCGATCATCTTCAACAGATAATTACGTTAAAATAGACTTTACCTTTATTATTTAACAGAGTGGAATATCTCAACGAGTCAATAACACGTGGAGTCGTTCAATCCAAGTAAACATGAATGCATAAACTCAGCAAAGCTAAGAAAATTCTGTTGGAACGGACGCTTGGCAAGTTTTCCTCGCAGGAAATGGAAAACAATTTAATGGATCGACTTAATTTTGTCATATCTGTATTCATGAATATTTTGTAAGATGTTGATTCCCTTTCTTCTTCTTTCTTTGATTTTTATCTTTAATGGTATAGATAATGATTCAGATAATCTTTTAATAAGTTTCTAAAACTTATATAGTCTTTTTCCCCTCAAAAAAAAAAAAAACTTATATAGTCTTTTATTAACCATTATATTTTTTTATTTTAAAAGAGAGAGGGAAAGAGTCTTTAACCCATTTGAGATATATTATTTAATACCCAATAATCATTATCTTGGGTGCTTTTCATGGGACTCAAATCTATATGTCACATGAGCCATTAAATAATCTAATAATCTTCCACTTAGCCCATGTTATGACTTGGTGATTCAACAATAAAATTTTAAGTGTACGCAATACATGGAATCGATCAAATCATCCTTAAGTGAATTAAGAAGATGGGATCATAACGATCACAAGTTATACAACATGATTCTTTCTATGTATCACATAATCAACTCAATTCAGAAAATTTTAAGTGGGTAATTATGTAATTGTTATCGCACAAATAATAATTATGGTATACAACATAATATGGATAACAAGTAAGTGAGAAAAAATACATGACTGTAATTGAATTCACAAGTGTCATAACAATTCGAGCAAAACACTTATATGTATTTATACATGTCAAAACACTGTGCTAATAATGACTTATCTATAAGGCTCATCCATTAAACATGACCAATAAATGTTTTGGGCGGTAATTCTTTAGTTAACGAATCCGTTATCATGAGATTGGTACCAGTATACTTAATTGACACTTTATGTTTTTGCACTTCTTCTTTCACAGACAAATACTTCAAATCTATGTGTTTCGCACCCTTTGAATATTTGTCATTCTTAGAGAAGAAGACGACAACGAAATTATCACAATAAATTCTTAACGGTCTAGTAATACTGTTGACAATACCAAGACCTAAGATAAAGTTTCGCAACCACAATCCATGAACCGTGGCCTCAGGGACGGAGCCAGACTCAACTCTAAGGGGGGGTCGGAGGTCAACATATAAATGCAAAAAAAAAATTTTAAGGGGGGCCACTTATATTTGTAATTTTAAAAATTTTAATTATATAAATAATTTTGAAAAAAAAAATTTGAAAGGGGGGGCCATGGCCCCCCTCCCTATGTACATGGCTCCGTCCCTGCGTGGCCTCAAAGCACGCCACAAATTCAACCTCCATAATGGAAGTAGCAATGACAGACTGCTTTCCACTTTTTCACAAAACTGCTCCTCCATCTAACAGGAACATATAATCGAATGTAGATTTCCATGAGTCTACACAACCGGCATAGTCTGAATTCGAGTAACCTATCACTTCGAGATGGGTTGTTTTTCTATATGTGAGCATATAGTCCTTTGTGCCTTGTAAATACCTAAGAATTTTCTTTGCAGCTTTCCAGTGATCCATTCTAGGATTGCTTTGATATTGACCTAGCATTCCGACAACAAAACTGATATCTGGCCGAGTGTATGTTTGAGCATACATTAAGCTCTCAACTACTGACATAAGGAATAGACTCCATTTCCCTATGTTCCAAATCGTTTCATGGACATTGCATTTGACTAAATTTGTCTCCTTTCTGAATTGGAGCTATCCCTGCGAAGCATTTTTCCATTTGAAATCTTTCTAATACTTTCTCGATATAAACTTTCTGAGACAATCCTAACAATCCTTGTGATCTATCACGGAATAATTCTATTCCTATCATATAGGATGCCTCACCCATATTTTTCATTTCGAAATTATTAAAAAAAAATATTCTTTACTTCATTTAACAAAACCATATTATTAGCAACAAGAAGGATATCATCAATATATAGGATTAATATAATGAACTTGTTCCCACTAACTTTCATATAGATACACCGATCAACGGTGTTTTCTACAAAATCATAAGACGTAATGATATCATTAAACTTAAGATACTATTGTCGGGAAGCTTGTTTCAGTCCATATATTGACTTCTTTAATTTACAAGCTAATTGTTCTTTTCCTATGGTCACGAAACCTTCTGATTGTTCAATATAAACTTCTTCTTCCAAGCCACCATTTAGAAAAGCAATCTTTACATCTATTTGGTGAAGCTCTAAGTCATAATGAGCCACTAGGGCCATAACAATTCTTAAAGAGTCCTTCTTTGAAACTGAAGAGAAGGTCTCTTTATAGTCACTACCATCATTTTGAGTGTAACCTTTGGCAACAAGTCTGACTTTATACCTTTCAATGATGCCTTGTGAGTCACGTTTAGTCTTAAAGACCCATTTACAACCCACTTGCTTCGCACCTTTCGACAACTTAACTAATTCTCAGACATTGTTGTCATCTATTGATTTCAACTCTTCTTTCATAGCATTGAACCATTTTTCAGAATTGTTACATTACATGGCTTGTTTGAACGAGACTGGATCCTAATCAATGCTCAAGTCACATTCATGTTCAAGTGAGTAAATTTCATAGTCAATTGAAATAGCTGATCTTCTCTGTGTTACAGACCTTCGTAATGCTACTTCTTGTGGCATCACTTGATCATTTGTAACTTGAACATTAATAGTCAGTTCCTCATTAATATGTTCAATTTGTGGAATTGAAACATTAATTTGTTGTTTTGGTATATTGTGTATCCGTAATGCAACAAGAGAAATAACCACCGGTGGGATCACATTTGATGTAGTAGTTTCTACTCGACTTGGAGTAGTTTCTACTTGACTCTCGTGAATTTTCACTTTTTGGGGTTCTCCACTCCTACTGATTGGACCATTCTCAATGAACTGAGCATTACCAGACTCAACTATTCTCGTACTATGGTTAGGACAATAAAATCTGTACCCTTTGATTTTTCAGGATAGCCAATGAAAAAACTACTAGCAGTTCTTGCATCAAGCTTCTTTTCATGTGGATTATACAGCCTTACTTCTGCCGAACGACCCCAAATGTGAAGGTGTTGTAAACTAGGTTTCCTTCCTGTCCACAGTTCATACGGTGTCTTAGGAACTGCTTTACTAGGAATCCTATTAAGCAGATACGCAGCGGTCTTTAATGCATGCATCCACAATGATAACGTGACAGAACTATAACTTAACAAACTCCTAACCATATCTATAAGATACGATTTCGCCTTTTGACTACACCATTTTGTTGTAGTGTACCATGCATTGTGTATTGCGCACATATGCCTTGACTTGTAAGAAACTTTGCAAATGAACCTGGACATTGTCCACATTCATCGACTTTTCCATAATATTCTCCACCTCTATCAGATCTCACTATCTTTACTTTGCTATCTAGCTGTCTTTCTACCTTATTAACGAACACCTTTAGGATGTCCACAGACTGAGATTTTTCATGCAGCAAATAAATCTAACCATATCGTGAGAAGTCATCAATAAAGGTAATGAGATATTTTTCGCCGCCCTAAGAAGGAACGTCGAAAAGACCACAGATGTAAGTGTGTATTAATTCCAGTAATGCATTACTTCTTGTGGCTGGATGCTTTGATATATGTTTGGTTTGCTTGCCTTTAATGCAATCCACACATATATCCCAGTCAACAAAATCCAATAGACGTAAGTTGTCATTTTTAACTAACCTTTATACCCTTTCCTTGGATATATGACCTAATCTTTTATGCCACAAAAAAGCAGAACATTTATTTTGTTCACTACATTTACTTCCTATAATATTGCCAATATGAAACAGAGATGCAGCAAAATTAACATCAAGATTGAAATGATATAAACGATCAATTAAAGTACCAAAACCATAATAGTACTTATATTTATACAATGAAAAAACATTGTTTCCAATCTTAAATTGAAATCCTACATCATCCAATTTTCCAATAGAATCTAAATTCCTAGCACATTCAGGAACATAAAGACACTTTTCTAGATCTAGGTAACACCCAGTGTCCAAGATCAATCTGTATGTCCCAATGCCCTCTCTCCATTCCTTCATTCTGTTCCCTATATATAAGAACTTTTCAGTTCCGTTTATGGTTTGGATTGAAAGGAATCCCTGTTTAACATGTGACACATGAGTAATTGCACCAGAATCTAACCACCAGGTATTATTAGGCACTTCGATAAGATTTGATTCAAAACATACTGAGACATAGTATGTACCTTTCTTTTCAAACCAAACCTTTCTTGAAGTAACTAGGCTTCTTACAGAAGTGACACCTCTTATCTTTATTGATTCGGCCTCATTAACTTTGTTGAGAGTTTTGTCCTTATCTTTACTTTTCTTTCCTCGTTTGTGCTTGCTGCTACTAACGCCTGGATGAAATGTGAGATGAATGGAGTGCTCCTTCATTTTCTTTAATCTCCCTTCCTTCTGAACTAACATGACCTTAATTTCTTGAAGGTTTCATTTCTTTTTAATAGTGTTATAATTTGCTTGGAACTGGCCAAATTCTAGAGGAAGTGAGTTGATAATAAACTGTACTAGAAAGGACTCACTTACATCCATAACCACAGATTTCAATTTTGCAGCTAGGTTTGACATATGAGTTACATGATCGTGAATGGGGTGTGACCAATCAAACTTCTTGGTCGTTAGCTCACTCATTAAAGTCCTTACTATATACTTGTCAGCTACATCACATTGGGAGTATTCTTTAAGTTTTAATATGAATTCCTTTGCATTGTCTGTTTTAGGCATTGACGGCTTTACATTTTCTGCGATCATCATTCACATCAAATTCAAGCTCAGCCTGTTATACCGTTTCCAAGCCTCATAATAAGACTTGTTAGCTTTAGAACTAGTCTCAGTTATAGCTGCGAGCCTTACGTATGAAAATATGGCCAAGTCTAAATCCATTACACCTAGTTGGGACTGGATTTGATCGGACCAATCAGCATAGTTCAGACCATTGAACTTGATTAGCCCATTTCCTAAAGTAAACAAATTAGTAGATAATGCAAACACAACATATAGCTCACACATTAATGCTTTGAGTAAACCTAAATGGGTTCAAACTAACTAATACAGTTTGATTATGCATTTAAATTCTCCTTTGGGTGAAATTTAAATACATAGTTGTAACATATTATGATGAATGTATATAGTTCACTATAATGGCCAATCAATCATATTCTAGTCAACATGCATGTTATCTTTGGATATACAATCATATTAACTAAATATGTTGATAAAGTC
>JAOSBL010000121.1:5991-16117 GCA_027568915.1 Erythroxylum roraimae
GTCTGCTTTTCCATTTTGTCTTCTTTTTGTTTGTCATCAAAATCATTCAATACGTAAAGTCAATTTTGACTTAACATCAATGTGCGGCCATACCACTATTCAGGGACTCAGAAAGATGTAATAAAAGAATCTGTCAATGAACTTATGAAGCAAGGGTTCATCAACCATTGCTACAGACCATACGCATCGTTGGTAATTCTCATCAAGAAGAAGGCCAATTAATGGCAAATGTGCATGGACTATTAAGAGCTGAACATACATATGATGAAAGACAAGTTTCTGATACCCTTCATTGAAAAATTGTTGGAAGAATTACATGGAGCCAGTTGGTTCTCCAAATTGGACCTACATTCGGGTTGTCACAAAATTCGAATGCAACTAGAAGATGTTACGAAGATAGCCTTCAAAACATATGAGGGACATTACGAGTTTTTGGTGATGCCCTTCGGGTTGACGAACGTGCCATCAACATTTCAAAGATTAATGAATGACCTATTTAAGCCATATTTGCGTTGTTTCATCTTAGTATTTTTTCATGATATACTGATCTATAGTTCATTGTTACCGTTGCATGTAGAGCATATCTTAGTGACCCTTTGCACACTATTGGTTAATCAACTATCTTTATAGGGAAGAAAATATGTTTTTGGGGCTCGTCAGGTGGAATACCTAGGTTGTACAATTTCAGAGGAGGATGTGGCAACTGATCTTCAGAAGGTTAAAACAATTAAAGAGTGGCATGAGCTTAAATGTGTTAAGGGCTTACGGGGATTTATGGGAATCACTGGGTATTACCAAAGGTTCATTAAAGGGTACGGGATGTTGGCAAAACTTTTAACCGAATTGCTCAAGAAGGAATGACTGACTAGTTAGAAATGGCAACAGGAGGAACATACAGCTTTTGAGAAATTGAAAGAAGCAATTGTGTTAGCTTTGGTGTTGGCATTATCGGATTTTTTAAAAACTTTTGTAATAAAAGTTGATGTAAGCAGGTAAGGGATCGATGTTGTACCATAACAGGAAGGTCACCCCATCTCTTTCCTAAGTAAGACACTAGCAAGGAAAATGAATTTTTGGCTTATCTACATATGAAAAGGAATTTTTGGCAGTAATTAAGGCCATCAAGCATTGGCATTGTTTCAAATCTTTCATAGTTAGAACAAATCATTGGGCTCCATTTCAGCAGTTGTGGTTACCGAAGCTCCTGGGCTATGACTTTGAAGTGCAATAACGAAGTGGTAAAGAGAACAACGTTGTGGATGCTCTCTCAAGGATCACTAGTTCAGAAATGTTGACGATGTCCGTAACACATATGTAGGGTGAATTGTTAGAAGAAATAAAAAAAAAGTTATCAAGAAGATGGAGCTATTAAGGATTTAATCAGGAAGTTAGAATCTAACAATATTAAATCCAGTGCTTATGAATGGAAGGATGGGTTATTGAGGTGGAAAGGGCGCCTAGTAGTGGGTGCCAACAAAAGAACCCGTCAACAGATCATTGGCATTAGTCACGATGATGCCATGGGAGGAAATGCAGGTGTAGTGGCTACTATGAAGAAGTTTTTTCTACAAAGACATGGCTCGAGACATGTTAGCTCACGTTTAAAATTGCATGAGCTGCCAGAGAAATAAACATGACAACTCTACTTATCCTGGGTTACTACAACCTCTCAAGATACTAGAAGGCAGCTGGAAGGAGGTGAGTATTGATTTTGTGGAAGGGCTCCCTGTTTTAAAGGGAAAATCGGTTATCATAGTGGCGGTGGATCGATTTACTAAGTATTCCCATTTTATTCCTAGTAAACACCCTTATTCTGCTTATGATATAGTTGAAATATTCCTCAATAATGTGTTTAAATGACATGCTATGCTGGAGTCAATTGTCAGTGACAGAGACCCGATCTTCTTGAGTAAACTTTGCTAGGAACTTTTTCGGTTGCAGTGTTCTACTGCCTACCATCCACAAACGGATGGACAGAAGAAAGCAATGAACAAAATTCCTAAGGCATATTTACGAAGCTTTTGTGGAGAAACACCTCAGAAATGGAGTAAGTGGATAGCTTTGGTAGAATGGTGGTACAATACAACTTATCGATTCACCATCAACTCCACTCCGTTTGAAGCTTTATATGGATACCGACCACCAGTATACACTCCTTACATAGTAGGTGACTCCAAGGTTTTAGAAGTAGATCAAGTTTTACAGAACATGGAGGCCATGAGTAATGTCATTAAATTTCACTTATAGAGGGCCCAAAAATGAATGAAGCAATACGTGAATTCTATACATTTTGAACGAGAATTCAGAGTGGAAGATATGGTACTGTTAAAATTAAAACTGTACAAATAAATTTTTTTACAAAGGAGAAGTAATCAGAAGCCGTCTCCACTTTACTACGGGGCGTATAAGGTGATTCAACACATCGGAGAAGTGGCAAATAAGTTGGATCTTCTACTAGAGGTAGCAATACATTCGGTGTTTCATGTATCTCAGCTTAAGAAGGCACACGATGGACAAGACTAAACTTCCTCATCACTACCCGATTTTCTCACACCAGTGGAACGAGTGCCAGTAGCAATACTGGATAGGCAGATGACCAAAAGGAACAATTGAGTAGTTACACAGTGGTTGATTCGATGGTCAGATGGTGAGAACACCGGTGCAACATGGGAATATGTCTTTGACCTCCAAAAGTGGTTTCTAGAAGTCAACTTGGTAGACAAAGACATTAAGCGGAAGGGAATTGTTGCAGAGTGACGAAGGCAAAGGAGGGAGAGCAAGGATAGTGGAAGACTCTGGAAATTAACTAGTATTATACGCAACGTTTAAATAAAACCTCAAGGTGACGTCCTGTACTCGAGCATATTGGAAACTCGCATATGTATTAAAGTGACCTCCAACGACTATAAGGACATGTTTTTTTTGTTATGAATGAAATGAAATCATTCTCTCTCTCTATTGTCAATCTTCTGTAACTTCTCTCTTTAAAACATATTTTTTGTTACTCGAAGGATACTATTTTGTGATTATGATTGTGTGGTTGAATCAAAACTTTATCAACATTATTTTTGCTAAAGCCTCACCATCTTATGGCGAAAATAAGGAGGCAGCGAGCCTTTGCCTATAAGCTCGCTGTCTCACTTGCATCTGGATGTTGTGCCTGGGTTTGTCCAATGTTGCGCTATTCTCTACCTTTATGTGAAACTGCTGCCAACTTCCACACAACACAAACCATAACACCTAACATACACCAAGCATAAAACAACCAAAAAGTTGCAACATTTGGATTATTGATCTCACCAACAATTTATTTAGAGTTTTATTTTGGATTATTCAGAATCTTGTTTCAACAGTGTTTTTGTTGTTTCTAAAAATTATTTGTTGTGGTTCTCAATCAATGCAAACTAATGCATATCTAGATTCGCAAACACCACAAACAAAAACACAACCCTTCTAGCCACCAAAAACACATATCAATTGCTGTGGTTCTCAATCATTGCAAACCAAAAAAAACAAACTAATTTATTCTTCCAGAAACACAATAAACATGTTTTCCTTCTTATTTTTCAGAATCTTATACAAAACGAATACAAAACTCAAACATAATTCCAGAATTCGTATAACACAATGTTTTTCAGTACCTTATTCTAACATTGAAAACCCAAAAATATATTCCCATAACATAGCACCAAAACCAAAGGCAACAACGCAGATTTATACAGCCCAAAACAAAACTATTTCATCAAGTCACCTCAATTTTCAAGAGATACCAGAATAATTCTCGGTCTTGGTGGTTTTGTTGTTTATGGGTTTCTAAAACCCAAAAGCTTATGAAGATTCAATTTTCAGAACATAAGCAATTACCAAAAAGTAAGGAAAAAGTGATGCGGTATAAAAATTTTCAAAAAACCTTTTCCGAAAACCAATACCAAGAAATCCAATCATGTATAAAAACAAATACACAAGTCAAATATAATCCCAGCCTGATTGTAGAACAATTCTAGGTTTAAGGCTGAATGAAATTTCCAGATATTCACATAATACAAAAACAATATTGCTTTCAAGGCAGCCATAACCACAAAACCCAACAGCCACGCAAAAACAAACAAAACCACAATACCAGTCAGAAAAAATGAACCGAAGTCGATGAACATCTCCATACCGCACACACAACGCCATATCCACTTTCTAGTTTTTCATAAATAAAACATGAAAGGATGCAAGCTTAATATCCAGAAGACTTAATCGTTGTGATTTCTAAATTTCTAATATTTTTTCGGTTGAACTTTTTCATGTACAATACATAAAAAGCAAAACAACCATTATTTTCTAGATAACAAAAACAAATCCAGAAATCGAACTAGTAAGCAAAACCTAAAGCTCAATCTCCACCACAAATTTTTAGTACCCTCGCATACGCATAAATCAGGCATAATATGTAGTGCATTTTTTAAAACGCATAAAATTCCCAAACCATATTCTAGAATTCCAAAACAATTTTGTTATTCGGGTCTTTTAGGTTTTTGGGTTTCAATTCCATAGTTGAAGATCAATAACAATTAGTTAATTTTAATCAAGTTACAAAATTTAAATCTAGCTCTGATACCACTGCTGAAAATTTGGGTGGAGATATGATCCTAGCCATAGCGAAATAATCACGAAACTTTTTCATAAATTGGTTTCCTAAAAACCAAAATCTCTTTAATTCTATAAAATGATTAAAACATAATCATAATAAAGTGTGACTCTAAATTCGTACCTTATTTCAAAGCTTGATCTTTTCTTGTCGTATCCCCAAAACTATTACCAAAATCGATCTGTCTTAACCATCATAGTCACACAAATGTCCGGCTTCTAATAGTATCCATAGAATGAGTTGAGAGAACTTTGTAACTCTTACAGAGAGGGTAAGCGAGAAGTGCTAGCTCCATTAGAGCTTAAGCTTTTTTATAATAAGTTTTAGATGTTTTAGCAATTGAATTAAAATAAAATCCTAATTTTAATTAAACTTTAATTATAATTACAAATAATTCTAATTAAATACTAATTATGCCTAATTAGATTCAATATCTCATATTCCAATTAGATTCAGTATCTCATATTCCAGTTAGATTCCATATCTCATATTCCACTTAGATATAGAGTATGCAATTAATGTCTATTCTATTTGAGTCTAATATGAATGAAATTTGTAAACTATTTACACAGCTTCATTTGATCTTGGCCAAGGATTTCCCAAATCAATAATAATCGAGAACAACAGAACATTCTCCCTAATTATTTTAGGGTGATGAATCTTCTCTTGATCACATAACTACCTCCATATAGTTCATGATACATCCAATAACTACCAATTGACCAACCTATGATTAAATAGGTCATAAATAGTATCAAAACATAGCAATCCCTATACAAGATAACTTTGGTGACCTTAAGTCAAATGATCGTTTTTACAATTATCACAATAAAAATTCCATAGATATTTAAGTAATGTTCCAAATGGATTTCTAATGTCGGGTTTGTTTAGTGAACTTGTTCTTTAACAAGCACCCATACGTTTGTTTAAGTATCTCTATACTTTAGCCTATGAGATCAATTACTTCCTTTATAAGGAAAAACATAACGTGTGCTAGTTTTTTTGGATTATGTTAATGTCCAATCTTGATAGAACAATGACTAGAAATAATTTGAAGATAATACATTAATGCAATAGTAATCTCATAATTATAATCTCATTATAATTTCATATGCAATGTACAATTATCCCATAGACTTTATCGTATACATCTAAACATGTACAAGATAAAGAATGCCTTTAAATAATTGTCATTAAACTACAACCAAAGCGATTGGTTATAGGGGATAAACTAATAGAAAAATCTTCAAACAATTTTACCTCTTTCTTATAGTCCAATATATATGAATGAATCACACTGTGAAGTGCCTCATTGGATTCTAATATTGGAAAAACAATATCATCCTTAACATCACTGAGCTTTGCATAAGCCCCATAATAAACGGAACCTTCCAATGAACTGTTGAAGATATATATCATGACAAGTACAGAGTTTTCATATTCTACATCCAAATGCTGCAAGTCATCGAAAATGGCTTTGTGAAATTTAAAAATTGTATCAATGGGTGGCTATAAATAGTCAACATTTCATGTGTTATTATCGGTTTCCCAAAACAAAAGGCTAGACCTAGGTGTAGGAGCACACGAATTAAAAGACATGGACCACACAGACTTAGCAGTAGAAAGAGAACTCAGGCCCTGATCATTTCTTCACCCCAAAGTTAGGAAGAGTTGGGAGAAAGATCAAGTAATAGAGTGTGTACTAACACAAATAGGAATATCAAAATAGTTCTTTTTCTCCCCTGTAAAAAATAATATAGGAACTACAGATAATATTTCCAAAGAATAATCAGCCCATAAACAAAGATATAAATTAACATGCACCAGAATTTTGAATATAGAAAAATCCTACAGAGAGGGAAAATTCATGGGACCTAGTCAAATAAAATAATCTCTTACTATTATGAAAAAATGGGCAAACCAATATTCAATTCTACTAACAATTTAGAGAATAAAAAACATAAAAATATCACTAATAATGGTGGATAACAACAAAATAAAATCTCCTAAAGGGCATCTTAACCTGAGCAACAAGATGGAATCAAACAACAAATCACTTACACCAAAATGAAGCTTGCATAGTGATGAACGATATGCTAAAATTTTAGCTTAAACAGAGATCATTTAGCTATTCTAATCTCTGACTGATGACATAAAATTTCCCCTTTTCTTTTTTCGTTTTGCTACTACCTTTTTACCACATCTTTCTTTATTCTCTTTCTTTTATGGTCGCCTCCCATTTTTTTCTCTTTTAATCTTTATTTTTAAATATTTTTATATTTTGGGCCCACTTGAGAAATAACCCATTTAACAAATCTTACGCTCACGACTTAAGTAGAGCTATACTTGACCAAACTGGCTTCCATCCTACAAATATTAAACTTCTTTATGGGAAAGATCTTTGTCATTATATAATTTCCATTTTCATTTATATGGATCTCTTATAATGATACTGTATTTGAATTTCCTTTGACCTTAAGGGAAAGTTCAAATTCTTACTAAGATAGGACTTTGACTATCACAGTGTAAGACATCTCTTGACTAAGTCCTAACTTTTGTAGGAATTTTTGTGTCCATACGAGCTCTTTCTTTGCTTCAGTAATAGCAATATAATCAGCATCAGTGGAAGATAATGCAACACACTTTTGCAATTTAGATTGCCATGATGTAGCTCCACCTACAAAAGTCATCAAATATCCAAAAGTAGACTTTTTAGAATCCATACTGATATCGATGTAGCCATCTAACATAGGTTTATCAGAATAAAAACATAAACAAATCTAAAAATAACCTAAGATGCCTGAGTATCCATTTCATTATTTCTAATGTTCTCTACGAGGATAAAAGAAAAATTAACTAACAACACCAACTACATGAGCAATATCTAGCCTTGTACATATTATGACGTACATCAAACTACCAATGGAAGATGCTTAAGGAACTTTCTCCATTTCTTCTTTTCCTTATTTGTAGGACATTGCTTCAAACTAAACTTAAATTGACTTATAAGTGGAGTGCTAACTAGTTTTGAAGTGCTCATATTAAACTTTTTTAATAGCTTCTCAACATACATTTACTGGGATAACCATATCCATTATTTCTATCAAGAATGATTCTTATGCCAAGGGTTTTCTTTGTAACATCCGAATCCTTCATAGCAAAGGATTTGTTAAAATTCTTTTAGAGATTTCCAATATTTTTATACCATGACCAATAATCAGCAAGTCATATATATGTAACGAAAGAATATTAAATTCACCATTAGAAAATTTCTTTAAAATACAAAATGATTAGAAGAAGTTTTAACATACCTATGATAAATTATAAAAGAGTCAAATTTTCAATACCACTATCTGAGAGCCTGCTTAAGGCCATAAAAAATGTTTTTCAATCTATAAACCTTTTTATTTACCTTTTGCTTTGAACCCCTTAAGCTATTTTATATAAATTTCTTCCTCCAATTGACCATGAAGGAATGTTGTCTTCACATCAAGTTCCTCAACCTTTAAGTTTAAACTAGCTACTAGCCCAACCAAAACTCAGATTGAAGAAATCTTGACTATAAGTGAAAAAATCTCTTCATAATCAATCCCCATTTTTCTAATTAAAACATTTCACAAACAACCTTGCTTTGTACCTTAGTTGTGACCTATTCTTTTCTACTTTCAACTTCAACACCCATTTATTTTTAAGTGCTTTCTTGCCCTGTGACAACTTTACTAACTCAAGTGTGTAGTTCTCATGCAAGAATTATATCTCTTCTTACACTGCTTTCAACTACTTATCCTTGTGCTCATGTGACTTAGCCTCCTTTTAGCTCTTTGGTTACCCCCACCCATAAGTCAACAACACATACTCATGTAGGGGTATTGATGTGAGGAATGATACTACCTAGTATATCTTCTCAATCTAGGCTTAACCATTGGTGCCAGTTTTAGTAGAACAAGTTCAATATGTATATCAGGACTAGCATATAGTGTGGACTCATTTTCTCTATTCTCACCATCAACATTTATATCTCTAATGTCATTAGCAACTTTGAAAAGGAGCACTGGCTCAATAACAATATCGTTTCTAACTGCTAACATTGTCTTGACTTTCTTTAATATCTTTATCTGTTTTGTCTTTAAAGAAAATACCATCTCGACTTTTGACAACCTTTTTATCGATTGGATCCCAAAAATTGTATCCAAACTCTTCATTACTGTAGCATAAGAAGATACATGTTTTGGATTTTGCATTAAGCTTAGATCTTTCATCTATTAGGATATGAATGAACGCCCTAAAAAAAGTACATGTTCAAATGAGCATCTTTTCCTTTCCAAACTCTCTTAGAAATATATTCATAAAGAGAATTTAAGGAGAGAGGTTAATTAAGTCCACTGAAGTTCTCATTGTTTCACCCCAGAAGGCTTTATTCAATTTTCCATAAGAGAGCATACATATAATTCTTTCAGTAATTGTTATATTTATTATCTCTATAACCCCATTCTTTTGTGGAGTTTTAGGCACTGTGTTCTCAAGCTTGAGGTCATGGTCTTTATAATATTGTTCAAATGAACCCCTATATTCACCACCTTTATCTACTTTAAAATGTTTCAACTTTCTACTTGTTTCCTTTTAAACACTTGTATGAAAGTGCTTGAAGACATCATTTAACTAGTCTTTAGACTTCGAATCAAACACCCATCCCTTTTTAGAATGGTCATCAATAAATGTTGTAAAATATAAACATCCACTATGAGTTCTAGAATCTATAGTGAAAATATCAGTATGAAGTAAATCAAGAATATATGACCTCGTATATGGAGAAGATTTATGAAAAAAAACTCTTTGTTGCTTACCAACTAAATAATGAGTGCAAGGTCTTAGTGAATTACCTTTAATGATAAGAAGCTTATACTTTGTAAAAGTGCCAATTTCCTTCTCACCTAGGTAACCAACACACATACGTCATAATTCTATGCTACAATCTCCAACTGCATTCACCTCTGCTACTATCAACTTAGCAGTTATCCTATAAAAAGTACTTATATTCTGTCCCTTTGTAACCATAAGAGACTCTTTTTTCATTCTCCATTTGCCACTACCAAATGTAGTTTCACACCTATCTAGATTAAGAGCTTTTACTGAGATTATATTAAGGTTGAAATTTTATACATATGACAGTGCATTGTTACGTTAGTCAAAATAAACTAGACTACTACTATAAAAGTGGTGAGTCTAGGTTGATCCCACAGAGAGTGTGTGTAAAGTTATTAAAATGAAATTAATCGGTGTTTAGGTTTAGGGGGTTTTTGGTTTTAAAAAAATAAGAAAATAAAATAACGCTAAACTAACTTTAAAACAATTTAAAGAAAACATGCAAAAATGATAAAAGTGGGGAATTTAGTAGGGATCCGTGTAGCATCCCATCACCGATGGGAAGGATAAATTAGTCATTTGGAATGGTTTTCGAGTGCTTAGAAACACCCTTACATGTTCATGCAA
>JAOSBL010000121.1:51634-67770 GCA_027568915.1 Erythroxylum roraimae
AACCACTGAAAAACACTGCTCAAGGTTACCCACACAATCAGCTCACGAAATAGAGGATCAAAGGAAGAATAGAGCAGCAGCAAATTTATTCCAGCAAAACCACTACTCTTATTACCACAAATCAGAACATATATGCAGCCACCAAACTCAACACACACGTTTCACATCAGCTGCACACAATACCACCGCGACTTGCTTTTTCTCAACTTATTTTATTCACATGCGCCGCTGTTGTAGTTTGCTTCATAGACACATATCACACACTCTCAAAACCTACGGCAGCTACCACACCTTTTTTCATATATGACCCAAACTCAATTAATTAAAAATAGTCCACCTTGACCACGCAAATATACAATAGTCCAATAACCAAAACACACCAGCCCATTTACGATTTGGACTTCAATTAAAACACAATCTCCACCCATCGTCATCAATCCAATTAATAATTGTAATTTTCTTATATGTCCAATTCAAAATGTCAAAATCAAATAAAGAATATATAAAATATATTCTAACATATGTTGTAGCTCTTTTATCCCCTGTATACCCAGACTTTGAACAAATCTCTCTACCCAAAGAAATATGTAACATTGTAGCATTACCATTCAAGAGCAATGCAGTTATGAGAGAATTGACTAGGAAGAATCTCAAGTACCAAGTCATTCCTCCTTCTTGGCATATCTCATAACCAGTTACGCCTTAAAATTGTTTCCAATCCAATGAACTTCTAAGCTGTTCCTAAAAGGCAAGACTATTCATCATAATTGAACCGAGTTTTCATGTGTGGTCAAATTTACTATATAAAACTAATTTAAACTTGAAGAATTCAAAACTTCATATTGTGAAAATGTAGAAATACTTAGTAATGCATTGTAGTTCGGAGTCTATTAGTCTACTAGTAATCCAAAACAGACATCTTTAAATGCTAGCATATTGGATTATCAGCAACTCAGAAGTTTATTAGTCATTTGGTGAAGTAAAGGCTTACAACATGCAAAACCCAAGAGTACCACTTCTCATACACAAAAATAGTAAAAAGCTAAACTGGACACAACACATCCTCCCCATTAGCTTGCAAAAACCACAGTAAAAAGGTTGACAATGCATCAATGAGAAGAATTTAGTTGACAGGTGCAATTGTTACCAACACCTAGATTTAAACAAAAATAATCAATTTAATCACACTTTTATCTGAAAAGTATTTGTTCTTAAAACAATTTAGAAGAGACAATTTCTATTAAACTTGAGAAGAAAAGTCAAATTATGCTTTGTCATGAAATTCGAGTGCCTTGCATCAACAGGAACTTTTACCGTAGTTTGTTTTTTATTGTATATCTAGTATTTAGTTTTGTTGAATTACTATTTTCACTTCTTTCTTCTGTGTCCTGCATCATTATTTTGCATGTCGCATCTGCATAAAAGCCTATCGGAAATAGTCTCTCTACTATGTAAGAGTAAAGTTGCGTACTAGCAGACTTCCTCAGACCCTGCTTCACTACGAAATTTCAGACTGGGTGTGATGATAATGATGATGATTATATGTTAATTTAAATTTTCTGTTAAAAATTTAAATAATTTATTTAAATTTTATTTTTAACGTGACATTTAAAGATTAACTGATTCATTATATATGACACGCGTATATGACATTTGCTAATTTCTGTCTAAAACAACCTTAAATTAAAGAGACTCCTAAAATATGGAGCAGCCTTAAATTCTTGGGCCAGCTGTCCCACCTTGTGAGGTACTTACAAACTAACGAGGGAATTAGTCACTGGATCTGCCGATAAATACTCTAGTCAAAGACAAAAAAAAAAAATATTTAAACTTTCTTTGAACAAATTACAAGTTTAAGTCTATATCAAATTAAAAAACGTTAGGTCAATTTGGGCTTTTAGCCGAGAAAAGATGAACGGTGGTTTTGTAAACTGGAAACGAGGCCGCAAAGTTGAGTGAGTAGGGTGGAAGGGAAGACAGCCCAAGAAATCTGACAAAAACGCCACTTTGATTAGTACTAAATACCAAATTCACCGAACCAGAAATTTCACCTCTGTCCCAGAGTAAGAAATCTGTGTCTGTCTAAGACTCAGAGGGATCGAGCAAAAGCCATCGACAAACCTCATACACTTGAAAGGAGAATAATAAAGGCTATGGATTTTCCCGACCAGGACTTGGACTTGATGGGGGATGAAGATTATGAGGATGAGCAGGACAAGCAGAGCAACGGAGCTCACCGATCAGGTTCCTCATCGCCTGCGTCGTCATCTTCTTCTTCAGGCTCGTCTTCTTCTTCCGCGGCGGCTTCTTCTTCTTCCGATGCGGGAGAGAGCAGCAGCGGTGGCAGTGGGAGCGCCAGCAGCTGTGGGGAAGAGAAAGTTGAGGGTGATGATCATGGTGGAGGAGAAGATGACTATTATAATAGTAACAACAGGGATAGGGATGGTTATGAAGACGCTGATCTTTTTGGGTCTGATAATGAAGATTACGTTAAAACCCTCCCCATTAGCCCTTACCCTATTCCTGGTAAATTTTCATTTCTCTCTTTTACTATTGTTTTATTTTTGAACTTTGAATTTCTACTGGGTATTACTAAGGCAAGATATTACCATTTTGAATCTATTTAGGGAAATTTCTGTGGAATAGATTTGTTAAACGTTTGCTTCTGCTGTTTATGATACTTCTCTTCTGGTGCGTTAATTCTTGCTCTATTGGCTGATTTAGCTATGAGGAAGTTTTCCATTTATTGCCTGAGTTGATGATGCGTTCAACGGATTGCTATGATTATGTTTGATTGCTGATTGGTTTGCTTAATTGGACAAAATAGAGTATGTTCTTCAACTTCTTGATATACCATACCAGCCATGATGTATCTCATTATTAAAAGATTACTTTAGGTTCAACAATTTGGGATAATTTACTGTTTTACTTGTATGATTAAATTCTAAATTACGTATTTAGTAAATACGCCACGGTTAAGATGGGCTGCCTCAAGTCCTATTCTCATTGCCTTCTTAGCTAGCTGAAGAAATTTACTCGAAATATGGAAAATACAATTAATGAGATTTGAAAGATAACATTCTGCTAACTTCAGTAAGTTTCATGATATACTTATAGCATTGCGCCTCAAGAACAGTAGCAATTAGCAACAAGGTAGTACAAACTATAAATGATCATGGGCTGATAATAAAATTGTGACTGGAGTGAGGTCTTATGTGGTTACATAACATTTTTTTTATAAGTGCATGTAAGCACCTATTTGCTGTGTGATGCAGAGCATCATGAGAAGTGTACTAGTGTCCAAATTTGCTTCAAGGTTCTTAGAGACACATTGAATAATTCAGTACTGTTATTCTCTTGCTGCTGAGATTGTGATCTCTCTCATATGGTATTTATGACAATTTCTTTACTCGAATAATGGCTCACAGTGTTGCCCGTCTTGCACAATACTAATAACCAGCCTGGAGGGAACTCAGGACGTGGTCGTCGGCATCATGATAGAGGCCTCCTTCCTCGACCACCATATCCTCCAAGGCAGGGCTATGGTTACCATTCTAAGTTTTCAAATGGTCATCGAGATGAAAGATTTGTATCCGAACTGAAATTTTTGAAAAGTGAAGAGACTCTGTCAAGAAAACCTGTTAATTTTCAGGAGGTAGGTTTTTAATTAAATTTTATATTTCCCTTTGTTGTTATTTGATTTCTGTGGTTTTATGGGTCAATAGCATTGTATGAGTGAACATTATTTATTAACTTCTGTGCCCTGCCGTATGACGGTTAACATGGCCAAAAGTTTTGGTTGTCAAAGTGAATTCCTTATATTCATGGTGCACAGCATTTGTACTACTAGTCAAAGGAAAGGTGAGTAATAAGAGGGGAAATTGTTTGTTGAAAGACTGTTGGTTGTACTCTATTTCTTCCTTCTACAGTTATGCTGTTTTGAATTGTCTACTGACTTGTTGAGTTTACTCCTATAGCCATCTGAACTTGCTTGCTACAGTCGCGTAGAAGGTGGAGATGTTTACTTTGATGAGCGTAGCTTGGTAAGCTTTTTCAGGATTATGTCTTTTGTTTTCTTTCAAGGGGTTTCAATTATGTCCAATGATGTTTCATTATCGTAAGCTTATTTTATCCCTCTTCTTCCTGTTAATAGAGACTTTTCAAACGTCTTATTTCTGAAGATATTGGAGCTGATCTGAATGAAGGTTTTGATACTTTTATTGAGAAAAAAGGTGTGTATGCTGTATTGCAATTATCAGTTTGGATTGCTATCAAGTGTTGTGACGAGATCCAAATGAAGTAGAATTCCTTGCAATTTAAACATCCATTTGTTCAAACTCTATGCTTGGGCAATAGCTTGCAACTTTTATCTTTCTTGATCAATTCTGCACCAGATTTGGGTTCTCAGGGTTTTGGTGACCTTTTGTCTTGCATAAGGGACAAAAAGATCCCACTCCAAAACATGCATTTTGTGGTGAGAATTGTTGGATACCTTTTCTTATTTTTTGCTTAATGCCTTAATGGGGCTTAGCCACTAAGCATTTCTTCTTTCTTCTTTGATATTGCCAGACTTACCGCAACAACCTTAATAAGGTGATTTTCTGATCCTTGGTATTCTTTACCAAGATATCCATGAGCAATAATTGTTGTCAATGTTGAGTCTGCCAACATGTTGAGCTATTCCAACCATTTATTAGTTCTTAAGGACTCTTGATTACCTGTTACTGATGATACTGAAATTTTTTATTGGAAATGAGAAAGGGACTTTATAAGCCTACTCTATGATATAAATATGGTACAATTTTCACTGCAAATGATTTTTGTGGATGTATATATGAATTTTGTCATATTTAAGCTTGCATTGTACTTTTATTCACAGTTCTTTCATGGATTAATGTAAAGAATAAAACATAGATATTCACAGTTCCCATGGCTTATTGCATCATGCAGATATTGCAAACTGCTTATATTCGAAATGAGGCCTGGGAAATGGGTGTGCACAAAAGGAATGGAGTTGTATATCTTGATGTGCACAAGCTACCAGAAAGACCACAAAGTGAACTGGAGCGTCGAAGGTACTATACTCGTGTTTGAATAAGTAGAGATGTCTTATGCTTTACCTAAACGTAATTGCAAGCTCTTTACTCTTCTAGTTCCTTTTTTTTTTTTTTTTGTGAAATGAAATGAGTTCTTGCAAATCATAGCTTATGCATTGATTTTCTTTTTTTCGTTTTATCAAATAGTATACTTGCTTTAATTATTTGTAGTTTTATCTCATCTATTTTGAGTTCAGTTAATCTTCTTTTAGTTGTTCTATTTCTTTTTCTTGACTTCCATTATTAAATCTTTTCCCCAAAAAGTGTAAAGGTGAAGTTTTTAATCAGAAATTATCTCTTCCGTCTAAAGCTTATGTATACTTTGCTTAAGCTTGCTAATTGAACACAAAAGTCATTTTTCTTCTTTCTTAGGTAACTACCACCATTGTTAATATGAACCACTAACTGCAGCCCTTTCATTGGTTCCTAGACATAAACCTGATGAAGAAAGAGCAAAGTTAGATGAATAAGAAAAGAATCAAAGAACCAAACTATTAAAATTGTAGACATAATTACAAATATATGTTGGACATAATAATGTGAGCTAAAAAAGTGGAAGAGTACAATCAAAGTTAATGACGGCAGAGCACAAGTTTGATGAAAGATGAAAGTTATCATGTCAGCTGCAAAAAGAGTTACAATTTAGTATATATAGTCATCTTCAGTGAAGAAGCTAGATTACAAATATGCAAGCATTTAATAATGCATGAAAATTTCTTTTTGGAAGAGTTTCTCTATCTTATAGTCCCTTGTTTTTCATCATGATTGAGTTCTATCCGTGTCACTTTTTCCCTTTTAGATGTTATTGGGGATATTGTTTTGAGAGCCTAGCCACTGAGGATTCAGGATCTGACGGAGAAGGTATACATCATGTTGATGCCAATGTTGAATACTGTACTGTGATTAAAACCAAATTAGGAGCTCATCGTATTCTGATGGGTGCTGAAATGGATTGCTGTGACTCAAATGATGATGGAAGGAGGTTTTATGTGGAGTTGAAGACAAATCGTGAGGTTTTTATCAACTGATAATTGTTCATGTATTACATGTAATCTTTTTTCATCCTCCAGCTTTTAGATATTACTATCCAAACCACTCAAAAGCTTCTCTATATTATGTGCAGCTCGAATATCATACTGAGGAAAGATTTGAAAGAGAAAAACTGCTCAAAGTTTGGGTAAATTTGCTGCCAATATTACTTTTCCTGATAATTGCATTATACCTTATTTAGATTCAGATTTATATCAACAATTTTCGTTTTTTTTTCTCCTCACTGCATTATCTAGTTGATGCAATTAACCTTTGTTTTTAAAGACATCTTGATGCAAAATAAAATTAGTTTAGTTATTTTCTTAGTCATTAATTTTCCATAATTGGAAAAGGACTTGAAGTATTTTTATTTTGGTTTGTTTTTGTTGTTTTAGGATTTAAATCTATTAGGGAATAATAAGAATCCTTATTAAGTAGGATTTGAGTTCTATTTCAGTATTTTAAGTTAAGAGTCATAGGATTAAGAGAACAAAATCTGTATATAGGATTGAATGTTCCAACTATGAAGAATAGATAATTTTTTCACGTTAGGAATTTCAGGTTGAGTGTGTGATGCCGTCTCATCTAGAAGTGATTCTTTAATTCTAAGATCGATACCTAGAGAGTTGTGATGCCTAGTTCTTAATAAACCTAAGATGTGACTTTTAGGAGTTGCTAGTAAGAAGTTAATAAACCTTTATATAATAATGAGACCTTCAGATCAATTATATTTTGTTTAAATTTTACCTTTTGCATATTGTTTTTCCTACATCTGTCCTCTACCTGTCCTACATTACTTCTAGTTGTTACCTTCTCTAAAGTCTAATTATGATTAACAACTTGCTTACACACTTGGTGATTGGAACACCCAAAAGAAAATAAAAACAAAGAGGCTTTGTAATAGAAAATCTAAAAACAATCATAGGCATTGCCATTATTTTCACTAAAGATGAATTATGTATGTCTGTCAGAACCATCGCAATATTGTTGTAATGTCTTAGTCATTAAAATGAAGAAACATGCCTAGTAACTCACCTGTCAACATACACACGACGAGGCAGAGGTTTTAAATGGTAAGGGTTTATATAACCTTGTTTGTTGACTTTTCCCTGTAAGCAGATGTGGAAAAGTATCTCAATTAGTTTTGCTTTAATGTTCAATTAAGACGGACTGTGACTGAATACTGAAGGGCAACTATCAGACATCCTAATTCCGACATATTAAAATAAAGAATTCCAATACCCATCTCCCCTGCTTTTCAAAGACATCACATGTTCATTTGAAGTTTTATAAATGCCTGGATTCTTTTGGTAAATATAATTTGACATTAGTTAATGGCACAAGATGTCCCAGATGCATGTATACGCGGTGTATGCATATGCATGTATCATAAGTACGGTAGATATGCATTTTGCAGAAACGAGTTTACTTAGATGCTTTATATTTTGCAGATACAAGCATTCTTAGCAGGTGTGCGTTACATCGTTTTTGGATATAGGTAATTTCTATTGCTACCTGACTGAACCTTTCTGCTTTCTGCTTGGAAATGCTTAATGTCTAAGAATCATATTAGGTAGGAATTATATTATTATTACAAACGGTATGCATCAGAAAGGAATCTTCTATTGATGGAAATAATCTTGGACAATAAACAAACCTCCCTTTGTTCCTATGCAACTTGACCCCCTGGGACCTGAAAGGAAGTTAAACTTGTAAGACAAGTTTTACATGCATGAGAATAGTTTTTTGCTTGTGAAGTTATCCATCTCGTATTCCTTATTTTACAGGGATGACACAGGCCGACTTGTCCGCACAGAGAGGCTAACTCCTAAGGACATAACGCAACGAATAAAAATGAAGAATTATTGGCAGGTTATGAT
Organism: Erythroxylum roraimae; assembly: GCA_027568915.1. NCBI lineage: Eukaryota > Viridiplantae > Streptophyta > Magnoliopsida > Malpighiales > Erythroxylaceae > Erythroxylum > Erythroxylum roraimae. The sequence goes on from JAOSBL010000121.1 coordinate 59,640, forward strand.
TGTAATCTTGATATGTGTCCTAATTTCGATTTTTTTGCCACCTCCAAATATTACTTTAACTATTAATTCACTTTGTTTTATTATGGACTATTGTCTTAGTGACTAGTATGTATGCTGCGGGAATAGCAACTCCTAGTGTCAGATCCCCACCCCAGTTCCAATGGAAACAAAGTGTTGACAGTGTTCTAAACTGAAGGTTTATTGATCATCCTGTGTTTAGTCTTTAACCTGGGTTGGTCAGTCCTTTTAGTCTTATTAGTCAGGGGAAACTGGGGACATTCCCTTGAACGCTAAAATACCTGTCATTTGAAAGTTACTGGGCTTTTGGCCAATTTTGTAATTAAATTTTGTAGGTTAGAGGAAAGCCTGTATGTAGGTTGCAAGTACAAAATGTTTTTGGTTTTTGTAATTATTGTAACACTGTGATAGCAGACAGCTATTATTCCTCCAGTCCAATTTTTGGTTCTATCCCCATGTTTTCATTTCTGGTTATTTTGGGGACTCAAAGCCAAGTCATATAGGCAGGACGTGTTATGTGAGCTGTGTATCATCGAGACATTAATGGATACTGCAACAGGATTCAATTAGGATCACGCAAATATGTTCAAGTTTTACTGGTGAAACATTCATTAGTTTTACCATTTAACAATGTACTACATAAATTGGTTGCAGGGAGGTGTTTGCCTAGCATTTGCTGATGAGGTTTTATGCTGGCTTTATGGAACAGTCAAAGAGAGTGAGTTTGTAGCTTTCTGCTCTTGTCCTCTTTCATTTTGTTGCTGCAGCAGCATCATCCGAGAACAGAATATAGAAAGGCTTTTTCACTCTTTCATGTGAGATCTAGTTTTAGTTTTTCTTGAAAGATTAATTAAAATGATTCTTGTGCAAAATTTTCAGATGAAGACTATATATTGCAGTTTAATCCTCCTTCCACAAGGTTGGAACTCCTTCAAGCACAATCTTGCCCGGATGTAATCACTGAACATGTTAAACAGTTGCAGAACATGTGGGGGCCTCCCTCTTAAAAAATTTAAGAAAGGGGTTACGCTACCAAATTGGTGTTGCCTCCGCACCATGGCAAATAGGGTTGCTGCTGGTGAATAATGCTTGGCCCCCAGTTTTGCTTCCACATAAAAGCTTGATGTTATTCTGACATACCAACAAAGACAATGGCTTCCAATTTTCGTGACATTTACTGGTGGAATTGGTAAGTGTATTTTTGATAAAAAGAAGGATAAAGTGGCGGAGATATAGTACAAGGATGCCTGGTGACTGTTAAAGGTCATAATGAAGGATCAGTTGTATACTTGAGCTGACCTATAATGTTATTGTCTAGACATAATATTTCATCACTCATTAAATCGTTTCCCAGTATGTTATGGAAGTACTAATTTCCATAGGCTGCAGCATTGTGAAGAGGGATCGAGTAACTGACTTGCAATAATTTAATGGCACAAAGAGAGAGAGAGAGCTTTATATAGGCGAGTCGTGAAGACAATTGTATATATTTATGGGTGGATAGGAAATAAATTTATGATAATTTTAATTATTTTGTTATACAGACGATATGTGGCCTTACTAATTTTGTTTATATTCATAAATACGGTTATTTAAAGGATATAAAATTATAAGGTATGAGGTGATTAGATGGAAATCTAAATTTTAAATATGTTTTATTTGAATTATAAACAAGGCATTAAATCAATGTGTATTTTATATTGTTATTCTTAACATTTTTAATGTTTTATAAAACCTTGCAAATTTGAATGTGAAAATAATTTATTCGGGATATTATTTTGAAATTCAAATATTAAGTTTAGTTCATATTTAAATGTATGTTAAAGATTATTATAAAATATTGAGTGTAATGAAGTTACAAAGAAGATGATTATTTAAATTATTAAATAAATACAATATTAATTGTTAATATGAGCTTTGATTTAAATAAAGATTAATTTTCAATGAAAATAGATAAATTAAATTTATATTCATTTAATAACCTTAAATTTTATTATAGTTATTTTCCTTCTTTCTAAAGATTTAAACAATTCGGTTGATTTAACTGTGAAATTTTTGAATCTTCTAATTTTTAAATTTAATTTTTAACTTTTTCATTTGATTTATTTTTTGTAACTTTTGTAATTAAATATTGATAAATTTATTAATTAATTAGTTAATTTTTTAATATAATAAATTAAAATAAATTAAAATTAAAAAATAAAGATATTTTTAATTATTTTTTTAAATTTTAAATCTCTTTTTTTTTGTTTAATTTTTAATAAAATTTTTAAAATAAAATTTTTGCTGAAAGCCAGATCCCACCGCCGATTCACCGACCGACTCAACTTCAGACCCTAAATATAATGCAGAAAAGAAATTAGAAAAAGGAGAAAAGAAATGGAGGAAAGAGTGAACAAAGAAGGCATGGAGAGCATAGCTAAGAGGCTATCGACGATGGAGGATCTCTACTTCCCTCGCTCTCTTCAACCCGACGCCTCTTCTCCTTCCCAACGCAACTCTCTTCTCTTCCAACTCCTTTCTCGCGACCCCGCCGTTTTTTTAGGTACTGTTTGTTTGATCACCCCTCTCCTTGCTTCTTTTAATTTGCCTGAAATAAAGGCAATTTTATTTCTTTTGGTTCCCAGACCTCGTAAGGATTTTGCACAGTTCCATAAATTCTATGGTTATGTCGAGCAGATGTCAACTTTGCTTCTTCCTTTTTTTGTTTTTCTACTTTGCTTAATGAAAATTTTAATCTTTCCAGTACATGCATCTTCTATTGGCTAGATTTTCTGTATTATTTTTTTAATCATTATAATTTCTTCATGGGTTTCCTCCCTTTGTTACAATTGTTTCCTTTTGTGGAACTTTGGTTTATCTAATTTATGTCGTTTTGGGTGATATATAGAACGTTATGGAGCGCATTTGACTTTGGATGAGCTTCAGGAATTTGATGTACTGAATGATGACTATGAAGTGAATTGGTATCTAAAGAATCTCAGGAGCAAGTTGGTACCAACTTCTGAGGATTTGCGAACAAGGTCAGTTACAGTGAAGAATCGAAGATTGGCTTATTTGAATAGGCTGATACTCGATGGAAAGTACTTCTCGGAGGATGCTATGAGGGAGAGGGAACCGTATTTGCATCATGAGTTTGTGGGGAAGTTCCAAGATCAGAGTGCTAGGGGCATGGCTAGGCCAGGGGAAAGGTGGTCTGAGACATTGATGAGAAGAGCTGAGGAAGCAGTTTTAGTTTCGAAGATAAGGGAGGAGCAACAGAGGTTAGGTGTAGCTGAGAGTGAATGGGTCGGTAACGAACTAAACCAACAGCAGGTAGAAGAGGAAGAGGAAGAGGAGGAGGAGATGGAGGAAGAAGAAGAGGAAGAGGAGGAGGAGGAGGAGATGGGGGAAGAAGAAGAGGAGGAGGAGGAGGAGGAGGAAGAACCAAAGAAGGCTCATGGTGACGTGCAGTCCGCGGGGGTAGTTTATGTTCGAATACTTTTGGAATGTTTTTTAGTTTATCTAGACTTCTCCAACTCAGTATTTGGTGTCTCTTTTGTGTTGGTTGATTTATGATCATTTTTCTGAATCCAAATTTGGATTTCCATTAAGATGAAACCTTGGTTTCGCTGTTGATGAATTGTGAGCATTTTCTGTGATAATTTGGCACCTCAAAAACACAAGGTTTTGTTTTTCGTGACTAAATTATGGCTCCATTCTGGAAAAATAATGCCTATCAATGATTTGTTCTTGCTCAAAAGAATCTCTTCTCTCTCTCTCTCTCTTTTTGTGGTTTGTGAGATTGGGAGGATGATAATGTAGCTATTTGGATTAGTTTTTCGTCTTAATTTAGGCATTTTGAATTTTGCTTGTGATTGATTTTGAGAATCCTTATCAGAACATTGTGATAACAAATTTCTCAAACCGAAGCCCTATTGTTCTCTCTTCTTGACTTTCTGTCTTGTGACACCTTTGAGTTTATGCCTTTCTTTTAGGTTACTGAACCAGACCTCTGTTTTCATGCTTGTCCCTGTTTTTCTTTTGGCTTGTCATTCTTATGTTTGCATTTTCTTGATACAAAATCTTACATGTAAGTTTCTTCTTCATTTTCATATTTCACTGAACTTCACCCAAGTTCTGAATTGCAGCTTTTGTTGGAAGAATGGTTGATGTTGTCAGTTCATATAGCATAATAGTTGCATATTAATTGAATTTCAGATAATTAACAAGTAGGAAAGGTCATTCAGAATCATCTGCATATTCTGAAAGTGTTGTCCGTTGTTGTCATCTGTGACCGGCTGACTTAGGTTATAACATCTTCCCTTTGCTACCTGCAGATGTTTGTTGGGAATGATGGATCCCATTCAAGTACAGAGAAGCACGATGCGGGGGCAACTTTTTCCGCTGAAGATATGGAAGATAGAATGGATCAATTCACCTCCATTATGCACCAAAAGTTTCTCTCTGGTGAAGATCATCAGCATTTAGATTACTCAAAAATAGATGATGATGTGACCTTGGATGATCACTGGTTCAGAGAAGCCAATTATGACGCGGAGGAAAAGTATTTTGGTGGAGACGATGATCTCTGATGACTTTAATATGCTATTATGAAATGTGGCATTTGTACGTAGAGATGTATATTTTTATCAGAGCAAATGATGGAATTCCAACTAAACAGCTTTTCTGGGGGAATCAGCATCCGCTTCTCTTTTAATCAGGCGGCGTCTAGATGCACTTAGTTGAGAGTAAGGTTAGCCATGGCTACTAGTTAACTAAACTCATTTTTCCATTTACGCGACACTTAAATAAATAATGCATTAGATCTTAGTTTTTTATAAATCAAACTCCTAAGCCTTGTTGATGATCAAGAGTAGGAATGGCAACAGGTAGGGTTTGGTTTGGGTATTATTCTACTCATATTTATATTCATTTTTTATGACTTAATCTATTATTCATTTAAAATTCATTGGTTTTAAGATTTACTACTCATATTCAAATTTATTGGATTGCTCGAGTTTTTGGATATCCATCGTGTTATGTAGCACATAAAAATATAACTTCTAAATGTAAAGTATAAAGAGCAGATTTTTGTGACCGATTCACGTCAAAATTACTTTAATAATAATAAATTAAGATTTTGATTTGTATGTCCTAAAAAAACAAAAAAAATAAAAATCATAAAAATCATAATGTCTAATGCAAAGATAACATATATTTTTTACAATCAAGAGTTGGAACAAAAACAGAAATATCCAAAACTTCAAATTGTCCTTGCGTGAACTTTGTAATATTCAAAACTCCATCTCTATATCATTTGCATTATTATCATCCTATAAGAAAATAGAATATGATGAAAAAGGTGAGGACTAAGAAGTAAAGTGGAGATTTTAAAGTTGTTTCTTTTCTTAAAATATTAATATTTTATTATATTTAACCATAAATATTAAATAATAGAGTTAATAAAAAACGAGTAGGGTATAGGTATCTATCGATTCGGGTTATCACTAGACCCATATTCAAATCTATATCTACATCTATTTTTCAGCATCCATTTAAAATTTATTTTTTATCTCCATCTCTATTTTTTCGAGTCGGATGGTGCAAATATTAATCAGGTTGAAAACTTACTGTCATCCCTAATCAAGAGATAAGGTTTAAAGCCTTTTCTAAGATGGAACGCTAAAAGTATATTTTGAACTTTAATATTTAGAACAAAATACAATTTAAATTATAACATTTTAAAATGTTTAAGTTGAATCTTATTTTAAACCTCCTATTTTATCAATTTAATTTATAATTCAATTTTTAAATCATCTCATAATTTCATTCATTTTCTTTAAATACCAAAACATTGTGTTTAAAGTACGGTCAGCGGAAAGGAACTTGGGGCATAATTAATGCGAGGGATTGAGCTTTTATTTATTTTGTAATTAGTTGAACATACTTTGTTTAATTTTTGTTCTTGTTTCTTTTTATTTCTCATACCAATCTATTGTTCAAAATAGAGCATTCCGTCTCATAAAACATGAACCATTTCATGATAGGTTTATGAATTTCTTCAATCGGTTATGGTTATGTATTTTATGTCCTTTATTAAAATTAATATGGGAAGACACCTTAAAATTAATTATGAAGTAATGATTTAAGAACTAAATGAGTTCAATTAATTTAGTCATAAAAATTTTAAATTTGTCAATTTTTTAATTTATTAGTTTATTTTAATAATTTGTCGTTAAAAACTAATTAATTTTTTAATTAATTAATCGACCGTTTTTTATAAATTATGATTTTTATAAATTATAATAAATTAATTAGTCTTTTTTAAGTCTTATTCTTTAATTAGATTTTAAATTTTCAACGAATAAAAATAGTCTTCGTTAATACGATCTTATATTTTTAAATTTTGTTCAATCTTTACTATATACAAATTTTATAAATATTTAATATAGTTTAAAAAATTTGAAAACAATCTCTTTACTAATTAATGTTAAGACTGATTATTACTAGACCTCCTCCAATCTCACTTGTAAACGAGATTTCTATTGGATGTTGTTATTGTTGTTGTTAACGTAGTTAAATATTTAAATTTTAAAACTCTAATTTTATCGGTTTAAATTTTATTTCAATTTTTAAAATATTGATTACACATATTCTTAGGTCAATAACGAAGGAATCAAATGAGAACGAGACTGGAAAGTAAAAATGGGAATAGGAATTTTTTTTGAAAAAAAGGAACAAAATAACTTATTATGCATATATGTTATGGTATTAAATAGAGTTAATATTTATGCTAATAATTGGTATTATACAATTTTATTTTATAAATAAATAATTAAAATATTTTATATTTTATACAAAATAAACAAAACTTTTTAATAACATATATATTATTTTAAAATAATTATAAATTATTTTATAATAAAATAAAGGTATCTATGAAATAAAAAAGTAATTGTTATATATATTATTTTTAAATAATTATAAATTATTTTTATAATAAAAATAAAGGTATCAATGAAATAAAAATAATTGTTAAAAAAATAACATCGTAATATGTAATTTTAATAATATTATTATTATTATCAAAATCAATATCTTGACAACATCATTTTAATAATATTTTGATAACATTATAATAATATATTTTATTTCGTTACACACAGTCCTCTTAGAAATAAAAGTCTATGATATTTGATTTCAGCTTATGCACACCCCTCCTATAAATAAAAGTTCATAATTATTTAAAATTTATTTCAATTTTGTTACTTTCTATTTTATGTATTACCATTAACCAAACAATTAAGAATTACAAAAATATTGTATTCCTTTTCCCACCTCTTTATTATTGTTAAAAAAAAGACCTTAGTGTATTAAGTATTATTCTTATCGATTAAATATCTATTTTTTTAAAATCAATAAAATATATTAACTAAAGTAGTAGCTAATATACAAGTACACCCATCGAACCAAAGAGATCTTCAGTGCCACTTATCCGGTTCTTTTTTTTTTAAGGGAACAAACTGATTACACTACGAGTTTAGGGAAATTAATTCTTGACATATCCTTTAATAGGAGTACATGACACTTAATGGGTGGAAAATTAAAATAAAAGGTGCCTATAGCAAAATGTTCTGCATAAGCCGCTAGCCAGTCCGCCCATCTGTTACTCTCGCGATAAATATAACGATGCACAACTATCCAATTCCGCGTGAACAGCTCATAGATATCTTGAACGATGGAATTGTAAATTAGGGAACGATTTGCCAAAGAAGAGATGAGATTGAGGGCCACTATCGAGTCCACTTCTAACTTAACCCGACGAAATATATGTCTCATGGCCAGTCCCAAATTGTAATGGCGGCAACACCGCCACACAAGGCGATGGAATATGAGACTCAGTCCACTTTTATCAACCAACGGTAAGTAACATAACAGCTCTCGTACTATTGCGGAGATGACCAACATTTCTAATTATTATGAGTTGATATCAATGTTATGAATATCGTACCGGACTCGGTATAGGATTGAGCTCTGGAACGGAACTCTACCGATACCGGTCAGTACCGGGTACCGTTTCGGGATATTTTTTAAATTTATAAAATAGTCCCTAAACTTTTTAAAAATTGCA
>JAOSBL010000121.1:67870-88200 GCA_027568915.1 Erythroxylum roraimae
CGCCACCCTCGCGGGGCACGGACTCGGATATCACCGTCGATGTCGGGTTCGGGTCATTGCGGGAGTGGAGTGCTACAAAAGATCTGTCAAAAAGTTCCAGTCTGTACTCTTATTGCTGTGATAAGAGATAAGAGAAGAGGGCTTCTGCGTTGTCGGCTCCGTTGACAAAAACTTCAATTAAAGCCATTTTTGGTGGCTTTCACTTGATTATTAGTTGAATTGAGGTGATTTGGGAGGCGGGTCTTGGAGGATATCGGTTATAATATTAAAGCTCTCTTTTTTCTGCAGCTCTGGCAATGCAGTCTCTTGAGTTCTGGGTGAATCCTCAAACCTTTATTCTTGTTTCTACCATTTTTCCTTTCGAGATTGTGCTTGGTTGTTGCTTGAAGTTAAAACGTAAACAGGATTCTTTCTTTTATTTGCCAAGAATTGTAGCTTTGGCTCTCTTAAAACTGCTGCTTTTTATCTAGGACTGCTTAAATAAGAATGTTTATTTTCTTGACTGTATCTACAGAAATACAGTTGGTTAACTTAAGATGTATAATTTGAGGCTGGGAATCTAAGTAGATGGTTATATAAATGCAAAACTGGATTCATTGAAGTTTCCTTCCATGCATGGTTTGGTTTGAGCTCGCAATCTGGGCCCACTTGTCAATCTCTGGTTATAATTTTCTTGATGTATAAAACTTCATTAACTTTTGTTTTTGATGGTGTATTTTCAACCGTAAGATTAGCCTATGTGTTATGATTAAGCTTTGTTAACGACATTTTTAGAAATTGATTATGAGGATGAAGTCAATTTATTAATTGATCAAATGGGATATTTTATTAAATATGGTTAAAATTAATAAAAGTGTTTTTTATTTTTATATTGCCAAACAGTTTACTGTATGAAGCTCTTTTAAAAAAACTGTTTTTTTAATTAACAGTCAAACAGTCAACTGACTTTTAAAAAAAGCTTTTCTCAGAAAAGCTCTACTGACAAAAGCTCTACTGATAAAAGCTCAACCAAACAGGTCCTTATACTTTTATTTCCAATTTTTGGACATTGCTCTATTCCTCTTGATTATGAGAGGAATGAGAGTCATTTTTCGTACATTTTGACGCGCGTTTACTATTAACGACAATCCAACGCTTTTCTTTATTTGTCTTCCTCTTTTATCGCTCTTCAGTATCCTCTGTTATTTGATATAATAGCTTTGTCACTATTATTTATTCCTACCTTATGACCCAAAGCAATGCTTGATTTTTTTATGGTTTAGTAAAGTTTGGTATTTTTTAACTAATAATAATATTAATTAATTAATTAGAATATAATTCATTAATTAATTAAAATATTGTAATTAATTAATTGCTTAAAATATTATAATTAATTAATTATAATATAATTAATTAATTAGTTACAATCTAATTAATCATAATATAATTCGTTCATTAATTAAAATATTGTAATTAATTAATTGATTAAAATATTATAATTAATTAATTATATTATAATTAATTAATTAGTTACAACATAATTAATTAAAATATAATTCATTCATTAATTAAAAGTTTGTAATTGATCAATTACACTATTGTAATTTAATTAATTAAAATATAGTTAATTATTATTTTTTAATATCTTTTACAAATCTATCACTATAGTAATAATAATAATTTATTTCTTTTAACAAACTATCATAATTATAATGATAATATCTATTCTTATTCTTAGGTGCGTTCGTTTCCATTTTTTACCAACCACTCCCGGGGCTCATCTGCTCTCCTTTTTTAAAAAAATATTTTTCTATTCTTCATTTTCAATAAAATCAATCAAATTATAAAAAGCCATGTTATCGGTATCCTATATCATTAACTGAACCGACAAAATAGTTAATAATAAAGAAATAGAAGATGTATCACAACCTCAGTGCCCCACTCCTCGATGTTTCTCTATCTTCACAATATTCACTCAGAGCATCTGGAGAAAACCCTACCTATTGCAAGCAAGGGGTAAATGCGTCATCTCTCGCCATGAACCGCTGATTTTAACTCTTCATAGTTCTCATTGTCGCCGCCGTAGGAGGAGAAGGGGATTAGGCCGCGGTTAACGGAGATGTACGGCGAACGAGGGATTGTTGGGTCGAAGACGGAGGTTGCTTCCTTGGATCGTAAGCGGATCAATGACACTCTTGAAAAGCACCTCGTCCGATCCTCTCCTTCTACGTCACGAACTGTCAACGGTAAGGATTTGTCGGCGCTCGTTGGGAAGCAGCAACCGCTCGATCACAAGGACCAGGCCAACCATAACGCCTCTAACGGTACCAAACTTGTTGGTTAAGCAAATCTTGCCCGTTTAAAACTGTTCTTTGTATGTTTTCCTTTAAAAAGGTTGTCCTCTCTTTATATGCAGATTTGAGTAATTTTATTTATTGAAATTAAATGAGCATTTAGCTTTCTGGATGTTCTAAAATTAAGATGCGTCTTTTTGGTTTAATTATTGGTGCTTTTTTCTTGCATATTTGGGTTTTATTTTCAGATTTTTGTTTTTCCTTATGCAAGGCTGATGTTAAAGCATGAGATTCGGCATTACTGAGTACACAAAGTTTTACTTTAATTTATAGTCTTATAGCTCTGCGTTTTATGAATAATGACCTTGGTCATGTTGTTGTCTGCTTACCCATCACTGCAATATGTCCAGAAACGTACTAAATTTACACAGCATTCTTTGTGGCTCTGGCTGGTATACGGAAGACTATAAACACTACTCTGGTATACGGAAGACTATAAACACTACTTATAATAGTAGCATTGATACCAGTTTCTGGATATCTTTTTCTGTTTTTCCTTTGATTTTGTTCTTGTTTTTCTGTAGTTCTTATATGATCAAGCATATCTGTCTCTATTTATCTTCGTGAATTGACATGAATTTTGACCATATTGATTGCAGAGGAATCTGAAACAGATAGTGAGGAGTCGGATGTTAGTGGTTCTGACGGGGACGACACATCTTGGATTTCATGGTTCTGCAATTTAAGAGGAAACGAATTCTTTTGCGAAGTTGAAGATGATTACATTCAAGATGATTTTAACCTTTGCGGGTTAAGCGGCCAAGTCCCTTATTATGATTATGCACTCGACTTGATTTTGGACGTCGAATCCTCTCATGGTAATCTTGTTGTATTTTAATTAACATCCTTCTACCCAGCCTTTAACACACAAGAATGAAATCTACTATCCTGTTTTGGGGTACCTACTACTTATGGGACGTGGCATATGTGAATGTGATATAATCATAAGGATCTAAAATTTTTCTTTGCAACAAATGAAACTGTACTGCCTAATTTTGTTGTACTTTACATTTTAAGCCCATAATGTGATACTTCTTTTTGGTCTTTTTTACTGTGCCAAGGACCTTGACATTTAATGTACGTCGGTCTTTTTGCCTTGGTCACTTATTTGATTGTTTCTTCCAACTGATTGAAATTGATAGGCGATATGTTTACAGAGGAACAGAATGAATTAATTGAATCAGCTGCCGAGATGCTTTATGGTTTGATTCATGCTCGATACGTATTGACTAGCAAAGGAATGGCAGCTATGGTGAGATTTCATTTAGTGATGTTATGTTCCCGGTGGTTACTGTTCACAATGATCTGATCTTGGTTTTTACAGCTTGAAAAGTACAAAAACTATGACTTTGGGAGATGCCCGAGGGTTTACTGCTGTGGACAGCCATGTCTTCCCGTAGGTCAGTCAGATATCCCACGTTCAAGCACTGTCAAGATTTACTGCCCAAAATGTGACGATATATACTACCCTCGATCAAAATATCAAAGCAGTATCCTTTGCTGTACTTCTTTCATGAAAGTCTCTTAAATAGCCATTATTATGTAATTCTGTTATTTCAAATCTGAGTTCTGTGTTAATGTATGAAGGACAGAATATGCTAAAAACACATGGAAGCTATAAATTAAGGTCATCGGACTGAAATGTAGTATTAAATATTTGAAAATAGTAATTACTTCTAGGATTTCTAACAAGAATTAGGAATCATTCCTAGGCTTTAAATTTATCAAAATAATTAGTACAATACTCATAGGTTTTAGTAGTATCTTTTATGGTTTAGGAGTCATTTTTAAGAATCACTTTGAGAAAGAAAGCATCACAATTTCCAAGCTGAAATTCAAAGTTTTTAGGAAGAGAGCTCACCTCCTCCATAAATTCAAGTACACTATACAATATAAATGCCTAGATTGGCCTAACTATTCCCCTTAAGATTAAGGAATCAATTTTTTTTCCTAATAGCTATCTGAACTTAAATGAGAAAACTTTAAAATTATCTAATATCCTAATTTATCTACCTGCTATGGAAACTGACAGATACATTGAGTAAGGATAATAACCCCAAACTACTAGAGAATAACAAAGATAGTAAACACTATAACACAAAAACATGAGCTAGCCTCATTCTCCATCATGTTTCTCCTTCGTAAATGCTTTTTAAAACTTATTGTCAACTTTTTACTGATTGGAGATAAGCGATCAGAGGTATTGTTTAAGGGCTTATCGTGAGAATTTTTTCCTGTTTTTGGTTTTTGTGTTACTGCTATTCTCTGATCGATACGTTTAATTATGTTTTGTGCATCAGTTAAGCTGTTTAACTTGTGCAAGAGTATATATCTATGTCACAGTGAAGAACTTGATCATGAAATATCAAACTTAGCTTTGAACTTCCCCTGATAAATCATTCGACTTATTTACTTAGTCGCCTGAGTAACTTATGAAGTAATCAGGCCTGCGAAGTTTGTAACCAATAGGTTGAGTGAATAAATGATGAACAAGCTAGATATCAACCTAATAAGAATTCATTGAGAATGCCTATTTCATATGCGTTAATGTATAAATGTCTCAAACTTTTGGTTATCATTTTTGGAATTTGTTGGGCATGAGGTGAACTAGGACTCTGAGCTGGAGCGTCTATTTTGTGCTCATTCAATCTTTTTTTTTTTTTTTGAAATTCAATCTGTTTGATTTCTGTCAACCAAGAAATTTGTTTAGTCAGCATATTTGCTACTTCATACATAAAAAAACAGAATTAAACATAATCATTCCTCAATGTTCTACTATAGTTTGTTGTTAAATTTCAAGGTAGAAGCTGATTTTTTCTACAAATGATGATGCTCTCTATTGTAGAAAAAGTAGTTATGAAAATGACCAGTTAAAATGTATCTGAATGTAAAATCAGGAGTCCATGTTTGTTATGTTTATATTGATTCTTTACTTCCTGGAGTTCCTTTTGGAAGATTTTTCCAAGTTTCCTTAAATTAATTTAGACATTGATGGAGCGTACTTTGGCACAACGTTCCCTCACCTATTTTTGATGACGTATGGTCATCTCAAGCCGCACAAAGCATCACAGAGCTACGTTCCAAGAGTATTTGGGTTTAAAGTACACAAGCCTTGATAATTGACTGTGAAGCTTCTTCGGAAGAATCCACAAAAGTGTATTCTCAATTGAGGTATGTGTTTGGAGATTCACTGAAACTGTAATATTCCCCCAAATTATGACAAGCTAAACCTCTAACACGGAACAATACCCCAGGTGTTTCCCCACTCAGAGACAATACCTTAATCATGGTTAGTGCAGATTGAGATTTCTTTGGGCCAAAACTGCTCCCAGCACTTCTTAATTTTCCAGGAGAAAAGTACATTAAACATAGATGTAAGAAAAAGGAGAGGAAATCACTTTTCGCTACCATGTTGGGGTGATTTTAGTTTTCAGTTTTAGCTGCGTTTGTAGTTTGGCCTTTCTCTATCTGTATCTCATAATTTCATACAATGCAAATTCATCAGTGTCTTTTTTCTTGGAGTAACTTATATACACCTCTTTGTAGTGGATGCTACTTGTTAATAACCAGAGTGAGAAGTTGACGGTGTGCGTCATAGCTTGTTACTCTGTTACCTGTCCTATGAAGCAAATGATTTTAATGTTCACCTTGGGAATGTTTTGTATTTGGCTCTATAAAATGTTCAACCATTTTCGTCTTTTCCTTTTAGGGGTAAAAGGTGATGTTCTCATTTTGCTTATGTGGACCTTGACTTTTTGCTTCTCTGGACATAGTAAGTACTACTTATCTCCTCTAGACATAGTAATACTACTTACTTTCCTTCCTATGTAAATGGAGTTTGACTTTATGAAATTGACATGGTTAGGGTTAGCAACTTTGGATTCTGCTCATGTTTGAAATTGTATTGTAGTAAGTAATGGTTGTCAAGTCCTGGCTTATGAAGTCATTAGTCCATGATATGATTCCTGCTCTACCGACCATGTCTAAGTGTCAAGGACGTTATGGTTTCTTGGAGTCGTGTTAAAGGTCCTTTAGGCTTTGGATTCTCTTTTTATTTCGAGTTGTGAAGTATGAAACTGTAATTCTAGTTTTTCTTCGACCCTGCTAATTTGGTTTTTTAATCGTATAACATTACAATCCATATCTTGGTATGAAGTTAACTCCTTCACTGATAAGCGTTGAAAATAGCTTTTGGAACAATCAAGTATTTGCTTAAAATGAACCGTTTGCTTGGTCTTTATGCAATCTTTCAAATGAAATTGCATTGATGGTACTCAATCACTTTAATTGAATGAGAGTTTGCTCATTAAGGATTAGTATGAGGTATCCAATATGATTAAGATTGTCCAAATGAATGACCAAACAAAGATCTGATACTCAGATCCATGGATAAAGAAGCCTCGACCGGTGGTCTAGTGAATAACACTGGTTTGATAAAGAAAAAGAAGACTGGACAAATTAACTCATCAGTTTCTCTCTGCTTGTTTCTTGTTCTCTACTTCCTAATATTCATCAATATTTCCCATAGCCCTGCGTGATGTTGCTTTGGATAAAATGGAAATCTAATACAAACAAGTTATAAATTCTAATAGGATTCTTAATTGTTAATTTATGGCTACAGCCAATCGGATTGACATTTTAAGTGGCCGTGGTGCAGTCTTGACATCAATCTTTATCTAATCTCTATGATTTATATCCATCATCTGCATAATAAAAAACCTTAGGTCACACACAAAGAATAAAGAAAAAGATAATCAAGTTTATATATGGCAGTAAAGTATGAGCTTGGCCCAACTACACTTGAAGTCACTTGAAGTCAATCTTTTGAATAAAATGATGTCGTACACTATTTTTATTTTAAAATAAAAATTTTGGGTTAAAACGGTCTTTGAACTGCTCAAGTCCAATTAGGTTCAGGTGAATTAAGCCTGATAAAACTTTAGGCTAGGTTTAAATCTGGACAAAAGTTTTTGACCCGTTAGCTTCTCTATTAAGTTAGATTTAATTGTAAAGTTTAAAAAATTTTAATATTAAATATAAGACATTTAATTAAAAAGAAACAATAGAAGATATCATATCTTATTTGAAACTAATTCGTATTTAATTATAATTATAATTAACTCTAAGTAAAATTTAATTAAAATTAAAAAGATATTTTAATTAAATTACTAAAAAGTTCAAAGTTTATTACGAATAGATGTAGACTATCTAGATCTTTGACCTTAAGTCGAGTCTGACAGTCAAGACTCAAATTTGACCTAAAACCACATTAAAATGGACATAACCCGACAAATTTGGGCCATATGCGGCCAGGCCCCATTAATCTGAATTTTGTCCATTAACTTCGGCGGCCAGTCTGCCCAAAATATAAAGATTGCGCAAACACAATGTGAGTGCAAGGCCATAACATCGACAGAATATTTCCAAAAAGAACATCGATGCAGATTATAAAGCTAAAACCTTTTCTAAATCAGGGAAGATCACAATGCCAAAGCGCCCAACTTAAATTACTTCAAACAGAAGAGCATTTAATTGATCAACATCCTCAAATCAACTTCAAGCCGACGAGACAACAAAACATATACCCTAAAGACTAAAAAGCTGACGATGGCAGTTTAACTCTCAGTCTGGTCCCTTAACCTTCGGATGGTACTTCTCACCGTCACGGCACTGGCAGTGCTGTCACAGAATAAAATCAACAAAGTCTTAGAGATCAAGATAAGGTAAACGGGAAGAAAACAGACAAAGATATCAAATGTGTAAGGTTTCAGAAAAACATCGGTGAGAATATTTACTTTAATGTGTAGGCACCACCAGCCTTAACTTTCCCACAGTCCTTGCAGCCCCAAATTCCAACAGCCTTCCTTTTCACAGCATACTACAACAATACAGAAGGTTACTAAGAAATTGAAAACCACAACTTTTAATATCTAAGACTTGCTCAGCAAGAGCACTCAAAAAAGTGAAATGGATGTGCTTACCTTCCCACAAAATTCACAGAAGTATTTGCTATGCTGACTAACCTCCATCTTTTTGATCTGTTTGCGCAGACTAGCCCCATATCGGGTGCCTATATCATTTAAATCATACATCAGATAAACTGAAGACAATAACATTTTGGTTAAAAAACGAGCTAGCTATTGAACATTACCTTATAATGCAAAGGGAATCCCAACAATTTTTGAATTCCTATTCAACTATTAGTAAAAATTTATTAAAAGTTGAAGCTGCGATCAATATTCAAATCATAATAAACAGTTTTTAACATCATGCATATTACTTCAAGGCTTCATATAGTTTCTTAACAATATACGAGATGTAAGAATTAACTAAGAAGTGCACTATGGGGTTTGTCAATGAAAATCTTCATCAAAACTAAATAACAGTGGCTATCCAGCATAAATCTTCAATAACCAAATGGGGACGAAGAGCGAATACAAAGAAATCGGAAAACCATTAAAATTGTTCAATACCCACCATACTTTCCAACAATGCCCGCCTTCCTTGTCCGCTTACTCTGCATTGAGAAAACAATTTGGAAATAAATAATAAAGTACCAACTATTTGGAAATAAATAATATAGTAAACTCATGTTTACACCTTCAAAATGCAATAAGTATCACTGCAATTACGCGATTAGCGACAAAGATTGGAACTCTATGATCACCACAATCCAATCAGTAAGCAGACCACACAATTTTGTAATCAAATAATTAGCAAACCAAGATATAAAAGTTTAAACCCTAAATTCCAAAATCAAAAATCCAGAAGAACAAAATTAACACGAGAAAATAGCAGAACCACAAAGATATAGAATGAACAAGCATAATGTAAAGAGAAATGGCAGTACCATTACGATGGTAGAGTGGACAGAGAATTAGCTGCTAACACGGAAAGAGAAGATGATAAACAAACCCTAGCATTTCTCCGCTTACATTTTATAGAGCCCTCAGTATGGTGAGCAAACGGGTGGGTTTATAAACCCGGGTTTAGATTTCGGATCCATATGAATTTTATGTCTTTTTTTCAGTCGTAAGATTAAAAAAGGTAAATTGAAATTTAAAAAATAATATTTTAATCTATACTTTTAAAAGAAATCATTAAAATTAAGTATCACTTTATTTTTAATATTTAATTCCCTCTTATTATTATTATTTAAAATTATTTTTCTTCCTTTCTTTTCTCTTCGCGTGGGTCATTTATAAACAGTCTCTCAATTAATTAGGAATAATGTTACATACTGTTAAAATCATGTTTACGAAATTTCTACTGAATTTTATTGTTGTTGTTATTTATAAAAACTCAATTACATTACCATTCTTTCATAGTTATTAGTAATTATGAAAGAACTTCCTTACTCTCTGGTAAAAAGCAGACCAAAAATAAAGACAATTCAAGAACTACAGAGTTTATAAATTACTTTGACATATTCTCAAATTCCTGGTATTTCATCCAAAAGGAAAATGTAAGGTTTTAAAAACCGGATCAAACCGTCCGGTCCAACTGGAAAAATTTAAACCGGCCAGTTTTTATACATAGAAATTATTAGGTAAAACTTAACTGAACTATTGACCGGTTCAAACTTTTTTCGGTTAGACCGAATAGTCCAGTCCGATTTTTAAAACCTTGGGAAACTGCATTAGGAAGGTAATGGCATAGACTACTACTTTTACTTGCCTTAATCGCTTTACAAACTATAGAACAGTTATATAGCCATTTTCCTAATGTTAGAAACATACTTACATTAGCATTGAAAAGAGAAACAATTAGGTGCTAGGTTCAGGTACACTTCAGATGTCTGTTATTTGAAACATGTACAGTTTGAAAGCAGTATCCGTAAGTGTAACATGCTTTGAACCCACATCAGTATCTCATGGAGCTTACTATTCTCTTACTAGTCAGCATTTGACCCTCAAAAAATAACTAAAACAAGAAGGATTCTGATGGGTCTACAAAAAGACTTGGTTTTTAAGTGTAGTCAATCAAATGCATGCCAGCAGGAATTTTGCTTTTGCTAAATATTCACCAAGCAAACGACTTAACTAAATCAGAATCTTTTGGCTGGTATATTATCTTTTTGAACATGTTTTTTAGACTATCCCTGTTAACCATCTCTTCCAAAATGCAATCCTTGTTGTCATCAGGCATAGCAGATGAAATGCTCTGGTGACCGTTGGCCCTGTCTCTGTCTGCACTATAAAACACCAACTCCGATATGCGCTCTTTCTCCACCTGCCTGCAGTACTTCTCCTCTTCCATTGTACCAGATGCGAGTAAGTGGTAAATGTATACAATCTTCTTCTGTCCCAGGCGGTATGCCCTACTTATTGCTTGCCTCTCAACAGCAGGATTCCATACAACATCAAGCAAAATCACCCTCGACGCACCTACCAGATTGATTCCCTCAGAACAAGCTCTTGTTGATGCAAGCAACACTTTTGACTCACTCTTTGAGTCATTAAAGTCCTTCATCAATGATTGGCGCTTATCAATGTCTAGTTTTCCATTCATATATAGGATATCTCTCCCCTTTATCCAATTAAAACGAGATCGAAGCTGCTTTCTGATCAATTTCAATGGACTAATGAACTGACTGAAGACCAGAACTTTTTCATTTCTAGCTTGACTATGCCGCATGAGTTCCACAAGAAATTTTGTCTTCACTCCAACATCTGTATTCAATTTAAGGCTCTCTAGCTTATCCTGATCTGGAATAAGTACTCCCGTTTCAAATCTCTTGGGCAAGAGAGAAGGGTGCACAGAAACAACAGACACGGCATATTCATGATTAAAGGTACTTTGACACGAATCCCTTATTTCTTCTATAGCATCAAGAAGCCTCTTCTGGGGATCGTGTGGTTGTAGGATAACAACGGAATCCCTCAACCCAGGAAGTCTTTGTTGTAATATGTCACCCCGATGCACGTGCACAAATGGTTCAATCAAGCCTTTGAACTTTTCTATACTGTCAGCTTTTGCTTTATCATTACGAGCATTGAGAATACGACTCGTTAGAGAATCCCACTTTGACTTTGTATCACTTCTCTTATGACTTCGTCTCCTAGGAAAAGGCTTGTGGCATTTAGATGAAACCTTATCAAGAAATTTGGGCCCTGTCAGCGAAAGTGTGTTGAATAACTCATCAAAATTATTCTGGAAGGGAGTTCCTGACAGTATAATGCGCTTTTCTGTTTTAATGCTTGACAAAGTCTTCCAGATTGAGCTTGTTTCATTTCGAGCTGTGTGTCCTTCATCAAGTACTACAAGGCCTGGACGTTTGAGAAGAACTTCTCTCATCCAATCTTCATTCTTCTTCCACACTTTACTTTTATTTTCTCTTCTTTCTCCAGCAATTTCTTCAAAAAGTCTGTAACTGAGTCCTAGGATGCTACTATCCCTCATCCAAGACAACAACTTCACTACACGGATATGTAATCTTCTTTTATGAACATTTTTTATTTCCTCCAGAATGTTGAGAGCTTCCTCATTTTCCTTTCCTGAAAGCTCTCTCTTCTTCAGATTGTGAAAGGGAATGTCAACATTCCACTTTTGAAACTCTGTTTCCCAGGTAAGCAACATGCCACGAGGAGCAATAATGATTGGCATGCAAGTGGGATACAATTTCATATATGTTTGGATGAAGGCTATGGCGAGACGAGTTTTCCCTGTTCCTGGAGCATGAGATATAACACATCCACTGCTGCCACTAAAACTGTTACTCTTTTCCAACTTGTCAAGATAAATTCCCCCTGCTATGTTTTTCCATAAAAATTCAAAGCCATCAAGTTGATGCGCATGCATATCCCTTCCAATACCAGGAATGATGTCCCATACCGTGCCTTTTGTGGGAGCACAAGGGTGACTTCTTGGCTGACAATCAAGCTCAGAATCTTTGTGATTGAGTTCATCAAAGATGTTTAGCTGCTGATCATAGCCTCTGCCTTTACCCCAGGGATTTTTACCCTGCAATATGCACAAAAGAAAGTTATGAAAAATAAATACTTTGCATTTATTTCTGGAATAGTCACAATAAAGGCACCAATAAGATTGATAACAAATGCTAAACTATCTTTCAAAAGATGGAATTTCATGATGGACTAACTTGTCCAAATATTGAAAAGCTGTAGTTCACTCATATTCAGCAGCTCTAGGACACAGAAAAACAACAATATGATGATAGATGCAAGCATAAACTTTTGGTATTCAAACCCGTCTTCCTCTATTCCAAGTCAAAAATGTTGTTACATCATAAAGATACAGTTGATATTATGTTGTTCTCAAAGTTCATTGCAGAGACAACAATTGGTATTCTCAATAAATTAAACTTAGTTCCACCCTTAGAATCATCAATAGAAAGGGCACTTTCTTGCTACCCCTGTAAGAAAAGGTCTTGAGAGGGAAATATGGAAGCAGATATCATGTTTGTCATTTTCAGATTCTTGACAATATTAAAGAAGGTTCCAACTACATGACCATCATTTTGGTAGCCCTCATAGCCATCATAGCTTATCTTGTCTAAATTTCTCATGCATACCAACAAATGGTTTATGATATGCAGGTATAATTTAGAAAATAATGGGCCTATGCAATAAGTATCCAGAGCATAAACTATAGAATTTGATAGTTCGCATGCATATAATTTCGAAATGTAAGGATCACTAAACTGTGACAAACAACTAAGATAACATCCAAATTAGGTCATATATAATAATACCAGTTTATCCTATATGGGTGAATGTATATCCATTTAAAATTTATATGACTAGAGAATGCAACTTACAAAAGATGGCACACAGTACTTGATTTCCAATTTTACAAATGGGCAAAATTTGCACTTAAGTCCAACTTCTTCATCCAGAATGATTTGATGGTCCCCTCGCCCACAAGAGGTGTTTGTATCAAATAAAATATCAGAAGAAATATTAGTTTCATTTTCAACCTGCCAATCAAGAGAAACAAAATATTCACTTAGTATAATATAGATGTATCTCATTTCTTAAAAGTACAGGCTAAGACTTGTTCATCAACACAAAGGGGATAAGAAACAGATAGATGAATACAAAAAATATAATACATACAAGAAACAGTGGGGTCATAAGAGTTTAAACATTACGTTCTGCAAACATAGTGGTATATTAGAGCAGTAGCACTATATCTTCAATCAATATTCAATATCAACGTATAGCTATTTTCAAGCAGATATAGAAAAAGTAACAGAGGGCGAAAAGAAGTAACAATTAAAACCTTGATTTATCCACTCAAACAAAGAAAGAAGTTAATCAATATCAGTCAAATGCTAGGTTATACATGCCAACCTACCAAAATATTATCAGTAGCATCATTCTCAAAAAGTGCAGAAGCCATTTCATCCCAGAGCTTGGCCAATTCTTTCTCCTCCTCTGAGATCTCTAGTGGGATTGACTCTTCGTTTGAAAATGTGAACTTCAATGGAAGAGTTGGCTTGGAGGGTGGCTCATTTTTGTCTTCAAAAGGCACTTCTACCTTGTCGAGTACAGAATCCAAAAGAATCTTCAAAATTTCATGCTCTGCAAGGGTACGTACGCACTTTCTTTTAGTGGGCTTGCCCCCACATAGATCTTCTACATGCTTACTCATGCCATTCACCTTTTGGGACTTAGTTATCCCTTTTTTGGGATTATATGTTGCATCAACATCCACATTTTCACCATCGTCACTAGTTGTTTCATGCTCCTCCTCTTCAAAAGATAATGAGTGACTAGCAGTTCCGAGCTTCATTTTCTTCTTAGCAAACTCTATATAAAAATGGGATCTGGTGCGCTTTGCCACACAATCAAACTCATAAGGACGACAACCACAATCAACTTTCTTATGGAATCCAACATTGCCACAGCTATTCGAGTCAACCCCAGAAACTAATTTCCCTTCCAATTCTACCTCAGAAATTTCCTGTTTTCTCGCTTCTTTCTCATCCAGCTCCTCTTTTCCACTGCTTACTTCCTCCAGTAGGATAGTACTTTCTGACTTCTTACCAACATAATCTTCATCATCTACAAAGTCATTTTGCTCAACAACATCGTCACTGGAAGATGTCTTCGATGCCTCCCAATTGTCCTCTGAAATATCACAACCATCAGCGTCCTCACTCTTTTCCTGAATGCTTGACCGCAATCCTGTCCTCCCAGCTATCCCACTGCTCTCATCTCTATCAATCCTCCGTTCACCAAAATTAGAACAGCCATTCTCCATGCTCTCCGTCTTCACATTCAACCCATCACTTTCACCCACTACACTGCCGTTCAAACCGACCTCGTGATCATTACCAACGTCATCAATGGAAATAACATCTTTTTCCACCACATTCTCACTTTCCCCCACTAAAACGACCTCATCGTCACTATCACCCGAAACCTCAGAACTCGTGCCGCCCACCTCTCCATAATCACTACAACCCAAATCGTCAGAACTAACAGACTGAGAGTTGCATGCAAACCGCTGGCCATCGTCACCAATCCCTAAATTATGCCTACAATCTGCACCAGACCCATTAAAGCTTATCTCTTTTCCCCCATTAAGCTCGCCTGAACCCGGTGATTGACCAGCATTCCCCCTACGTTCTTGGCTATTTCTCTTTATTTCTTCATGGCGCTTCTTAAACCATTCGACTTCCCTTTGCCGAGTCCTTCTAGTTCTAGCTACTGGGAGTGTAGAATCCATGGTCTTTCGTAAAAAGTTTAGACCTTTCAACGGAGAATATATAAGAACGCACGTTAACACACATAAAGCATCAGAGAACAAAACGGAAAACAGAACAAAGAAAGAAAAAGAGCATGTACTGGCATATCTTTTACACAGTTGAAAACCAAACAGAGAGGGAGAAAGTGATACGGAGAGAGAGGCTTACCAGAGAAAGGTGAGGCATGGGAGATCGCCGTGCCCTCTTCCGTATATGGTCAGTTGAGGGGTCTGGCGCTCTGGTCTGTTGGCTGTGTAGTACTATGTAAGCGCATAAGTTTCACGCTTTAACTCTATCATTATAGTTCTATTTATTTTTTTTGTTTATATTATAGATATAAGAGCTGAGTAGGACAAATGCGAAGAACACGCGTGGACGTTGACAATAGAATAACAAGAGTCTGTGGGAGTTCTTCTAGGGCCGCGCAACGTGTTGTGCCAAATAAGGATTGACAAAGATTTCGTTTTGGGTTAGAATCGGGATGAGAGCTGACATTGTCCGTTGCCTTTCCCTTCCTTTCTTTGCAGTAAAAGAGCATAGCAACAATCCGCCTAATTCCTTTGCGGCGACTGGAAGATCCATGACCTGGAGGAGTGTCAAAACTATATAGCCTTACTTTATTTGAGGTATGAAATGGGTGATCTATGATAAGACAAAGGCCCGTTTTTTGATGAATCCCTAGGTGGAAGATTTGGGCCCACTACTCTCTTATGCTCTTAGCCCTCTTTCCCCTTCTGTGCTCTCCCGCAGCGTGCAGCAATATGTGGACAGCTCAAGTAACTGATTATGGTATAAGTTTCAGTCTATCCTTCGTCACTCTATTTGTATGCTTATTGCGCGTATTCTCCCGCCTCAACCACATTCCAGGACGGACAAGCCGATCTGGGGTAGGTCGAACATCGGCAAGTTTTCTACTGCTTTCGTTTACTCTATACTTATGGAACACACTCCCCACGAACCCAATGGCTATTGGCAGGTTATTTGGCGTTGGGCTGGTCCTCCTCATATCCAGTCCTTCCTCTGGCTCCTTGCCTAAGACAAGCTAATGTTTAATCAACACTGGATGCGCAGGCGGCTTATTATGACTACAGATTGTAATCACTGTCAGGCCGAAGAGTCTTCACTGCATGTGATGCGCGATTGCCCACGAGCCAGAAGCTTGTGGCTCACCTTCCCTCCACAAGCCCTGTCCTCTGACTTTTTCACCTTTAGAGTCCATGAATAGCTTCCCACAAATCTCCAGCGGCATCGACAGATTTGTGGATTCGACTGATCCCTCATTTTTAGGACGGCTTGTTGGTTTCTGTGGTCCTGGTAGAATCGGACTGTTTTTGATCCGTAGTTCTCCTGGCCAACCTCTCCTGTTCACGGTATTCTTGCCTATGTCCATCAGCTACACATTGCTTCGAGCTGGCACGGGAGAGTCGTGCTTGGACATCGATCGCGTCACGAGCAACTCATTGGCTGGTGTACCCCAGGCTGGGAATGGGTGAAACTCAATACTGACGGGGCGAGCTGGACAAACCCTTCGTTGGCCTTCGCCGGCGGACTTCTCCGCGACAGCACCGGATCTTGGCTTGGAGGCTTTGTCAAAAATTTGGGCTGGTGCTCTTCTTTCACCGCAGAACTTTGGGGTGTGTTTTTCGGATTGACGTTGGCTTGGGACCTCAGATACCGTCAGGTGATCTTAGAATTAGACTCCCAAGTGGTGCTGAGCACTATTTCTGATTCAGCTACCTACACCACATCTACTAATCCCCTCATCTTCGGCATCAACGAACCCCTCAGTCGTAATTGGACTGTTCTCTCTCGTCACACGTACTGGGAAGGCAATCGGTGCGCCGACTGGTTAGCTTCTTTTGCTGTAAATTTTGATTTGAGTGTCACCACTTTTGTTAACGCTCCCTCAGGGTGTTTTTCGATCCTCCTAGAGGATATAGCAGGGTTTAGCAGCCCACGCCTTGTTATGTAGGATGCTTGTTTTATTTTCCATTTAATCAAAAAAAAAAAAGAAGAGCATAGCAACAATGCCTATTCCTGATTCTTATCGTAACCTCAGTGGCAAACACTTTGTAGATATTGACGATAATTGAAATTGGGACGCTTTGCAATCTTGTCTCCCGATATCGATATGCAGGTCAATTGCTGGTATTTTACCCACAAAGGACCATCTAGGATAGGATAAATTAATATGGGGCATTTCTAACACGGGGGACTTCATAGTAGCGTCCACGTACTCTATGTTAATGGATCAAGAAGAAGTCTCGGTTGATGGTACTTGGAAGGTTATCTGGCAATGGAACAGCTCTCAACGCACTCGCTCTTTTCTCAAGCTCCTCACCCATGATCAATTACTCACCAATTAGTATCGGGTTCAAAGGCACCTCACTACGGATGGAGCATGTTATTACTGTAGACTTGAGGATTCCTCACAACATACAATGAGAGAATGCGGCAAAGCCCAACAAGTGTGGAACTCATTTCTTCCACAAATAGTCAATATTGAGTTCTTCAGTATGCCGTCCCGAGAATGGACCAACACAAATCTCCTAATAACGTTCATCTTGTTTATTCTTATACGTATTTTGTCCATCTCGTTTACTATACATACATATTCACGTCTAAAATATACAAGCTCATCAAATACATTTTGTTTTTCTTGATTCTTCGATTTTCTTACTCTCGGAGACAGTTCTTTTTTAACTATTTGAAATGCACCGAAATTAACAAGGGAAACATTAATCCTAAAATCAGATCCCATTATCCTACTACTCTATAAAGGAAAATTTTCTAACTTAAAATAATAAGTTTTTACGATGCATTCTACTTAAATAAGTCGTTCTAATTTTAATTTCATTGCACATCTATGACAGGTTATTCTTCAATTCTCTTTTCCTTTAGTTATTACTGAGCAAATAAATCCATTTTTGTGTCCTCTCATCCTACACCTACTGTGTTGTTGTAAGGATTGTTAGGGACAGATTTAAAAGGCCATACACTTATCCATTTTTGTGTCCTCTCATCGTACTGTGTTATTGTAAGGATCGTAAGGGACAGATTTAAAAGGCCACCCACTTAGCCACTCCATAACGAAAAGTGCACTTAAAGGTAATAGTTTGTAGGTGGAATTGATAGAATATCCATTCACTAGATACCAACCTCGGGTTTTCCGTGGCACTTTTCATATTTGTCCACTTCTTAATATGTATAAAAAAAGCCTTCTTCTTAATTTTAGAATTTATGAGTCACCTACTCAAACTCATAGATAGGTAAATTTGGGTTTGATTTTAGATAGTAGGAGAAGTACCTGTTCCAAAAGATAGACCATCATTTGAAAAATTACATCACCTTAAATAAAAGCTGCTCCTTCTAAAACTCAAACCTACAATCTTATACAATCTTCTCCCCCTTACTACCGCTAGGCTACCCTGTGAGGGGTTGTATAAAAGCCTTCTTGTATTCACTTCTACGAAATCAAACCCTTTAAACACACTAGATGTGTGTATATCTTAGCAACTTTGTTGCTTAAACGTGTCATAATTTTAAAACCTTGTATTATTTTTGGTTAATAAAAATAAAAAACATAAACTAAACTTTACTCTCCATCAAATGGTTCACCCGCAAGAGTGTGCAAGTAATCATTTGATTAGCCCGTAGAGTGTACAAGTAACCATTTGATTAGCTTTAGTTTTACAAGAAATTGCGATTGCAAGATTGGGAGGAATGGTATCACTTATTAGCGCTGAAATGCCATAATGAATAATGAATAGACTCAAAAAATTGCAAGCAATTCAAGGATAATAATTATAGGTAGATAAGAATTTTTCAAATCTCGTATAGTTTTAAATTTTGAATTTTAAGATAAGCTCAAATTCGAACTATCCCCTCTATTTTAATTTTAAATTTGAATATAATAAATAAAATAATATCATTATTAAAATTTAAATTTAAAAAATTAATTATACTTAATACCTTTCAAATTTTAAGTTATATAAATCTAATTAAACTCATATTCGAGCACGAATTTTAAGCCGACGACCTTTTCCTCAGCGACTCCATTTAAGTCTTGCGGTGTAACTCTTGTGCAAATCCACTTGCTTTGAAAATTTGCCGCGATTGACGTCAAATCATTATATCCTGAAATTTACACGTGTGCTGACTTCTTTATCAGCTAGGTTTGGATCTAAGATCAGAGGAACAATGTCGGTAATCATAGTTAATTACATATTTATTCTTAGTTACCAAACTTATCTTAGCTTTCTTTTGGTTGGGCTTATACTAATATATAAAGTTTTTATCAGTAAAGCTTTTTTCTACATTTTTTTTATGAGAAGAACTTTTCTAAGAAACCAATTGATTGTTTGGCTGTCATTTAAAAAAGATTTAAAAAAAAAACTTCATACAGTAGACTGTTTGATAACATAAAAATAAAAAGTGTTTTTAATTTTTACTATATTTTATTTTGTAATAAAAATTATTTATGCATATAAATATTATTTAAAGTATATAAAATAATATACAAAGCACAATATATTAATTATTATATAATTTTAAACTATATGAAACATAAATAAAAATATATCTGACCAAATCTTTTATATAGATTATAAAATAAGTAAACTAATATCGAAACTAAATATTAAAACATATAAAAAAGTCAAATAATATTATATAAATCTCAAAATAAATATCCAAATTGAGTAAATAGTTAAATACATAATAAACGGGAAGATGAGTTTGTGAGTATTGTAGAAATTATGTATAGAACATAAGAACAAAAGGAACTAAAAATAGGCTCATTAATTGATTTTAAAAATTCACATGAAAAAGTACTTTTTTAAGAAGCTCCAAATTTGAGCTTCTTAAAAAACTGTATTTTGGATGCCAAAAAAGTCATATCTATTAAAGAAATGTCTTTTTATTTTACAGTTAAACACCTATTTTTCTTAAAAAAGGCTTTTTTAGTAGAGAAGTACTTATTAGCCTCCTAAAAGCCCATCAAATAGGCACTTAGACGTTATGGTTAAAAGCTTAATTTATACATATTTAAAATGTTAAAATTTTTATTACATATTCTAAAATATAAATTTTGACATATATTTTAATATTAGAATTCAAATAAAGACATTTTCAAGGTCTCCCCCTTGCATTTGATGATGTTGTTTCAATAATAATTGAAATCTAATTTTGGTTAGATGGATAGTGGTTCTGCCGGATTCTGGCCGAACTGTACGTTGCCGTTTGGATCCATGAATCGATTGCCTCACGTAAGAGCTTTGACG
>JAOSBL010000121.1:88300-103763 GCA_027568915.1 Erythroxylum roraimae
TTAGGTCTTCACGTAGACTCCTGCTTCTGCATGGAAGGTCTCCTCCGGCTAATGGGCTATGGAAAGCATGGATCAGGTTTGGGCTTGACATCTTTGATGGATGGATCGATCGGCCCACGAGTCGTTATGATCGAATCCGGGCCTAATACGACCAACCCGACCAGATAGTATTGAAAGCAGCCCCTTTCAATTTGTTCCTATGATTCAAATATGGTAACAACTACTTTTAGAGAAGTTCCATAATTTATAACAAAGTAATTTGTAATACTCCGTATCTAATAAAATCAACTGTCTTGGATCAGTCTTCAATTGACAATAGAGTATTTATACTTTAATGATATTGGAACCATATTTTAAAAAATCATTACAATATTTAAATAATATTGATAAAGAATTATAAATTAAAAAGAACAAATTTATTAAGTCTTTTATTCAAGTATTACTTATTATTAAGTTAGACCTTTTACTTTTTTAATAATATAGTTTTTTATCAGCAATAACAACACCACCATTAAAAATCTAGTTGAGACGCGAAATCTGAAGAGGTTCAGTGATGCACAATCTTACCCCTAATTAGTAGAGAGATTATTTCCAAATGACCCATATGAATATTCTATTATCAAATTTACTAAAATAAGAAATCATATTTTAATTTGTAATGTAAAAGACATTAAATTTTCTTATACTTTAATAAACTTAAAATTACTCCTTAATCTTTAAAATAAAATTTTTTTAATTTAATTTTTTCTTAAACTTAATTTAAAAAATAACAACAAAACATACAAAACACGAGCATCACATGTAGATCAATCAAATAATGTTTACGATGACAATTTGATCTAATTATTAAATTCGATCCAACTAATAATTTATTATAACTATCTTTAATTATTATTTAAAATAAAGTTTAATAGACTTGAGTTGAGGTTCTCATTTAAGTCAAGTAATTATATTAATGATATCTAATTAATCCACATATGATGTTCATATTGTGTATATTTTATCATTATTTTTAATCAAAATCTAAGAGAATTTTTTTTGTAGAAAATAAAAATTAAAATTTTTTGATAATTTAGAGATTATAAAAATTATTAAAAATTTTATATTATAAAAAAGTGTACATCTTTAACCCTAATTTCTATTACTAAATATTTTTTTTCTCAAAATATTTAAACATAAAGTAATGGTAACTCTTAAGTTAACATTAAAGTGTTAGCATATTAGGAATTCACATCTATTGATAAAAATTATCCTATGTGATGATCATATTCGTATATTTTAAAACGCTGAAGTCAAGATCTACTTTGTCATTCTAAAAAGAGTACCGGGGAAGGGAATGATTAAAAAAAACACGATGGGACCCATTTTTTAACCTCCCCGGGTTATGTGATTTTATTACCGAAATTAAGATTAAGAAAGACAGGCATATGTCTGAACATCACGGGGAGGGACATAGTAATAGAAGACGTTGTGTTTGTTTTGTCGAGCATAGAAGTGCAACAAAATTAGTCATACACATAATTATTTGGACCCCGCATTCATCGGGTTCTTTAACATTAACAAATGCAGAGAACTTTGAATCCGTGAGCATTTCCTCAAATATTTTTGGGCTCCATGAATCCATGAGATTGCCCTGCTGAATAACTTGTATCGGATCGGAGATCACATTGTCTCGTCTTGCGTCATTGTTTGTGGAAGAGTGGGATTGGAGCTCATTACGGGTTCGGGATGGACTCTTTATCGGCAATCAGCGAGGAGCTCGCGGAGATCGATGGACAGATCACCGACATTTTTCGAGCGCTGTCGTGAGATTTTTATACTCGTCTCTCTGTTTCAAAACCTTATGTTTCAAGTTCCAGAAGATTATATGTTTGAAGCTCTTATGCGATTAACTGAATCATTTTGTCAGTGTTTTAATTTCTGAATGGGGTGTTTTATACGTCCATGCAATTGTAAGATCGAACATTTGTTTCTTTAAAGTGGCTCAATAGCATCCAAAGATTTGAATTACATTCATTTGGATGGATGGACTTTTGATGTTAACAGTGGTCTGGCATTTGTTTGAGGTTATATGTTAACCGTAACAGCTGGTGTTATTTCAGCTAGATGTATTATAAATGCTTGAGTAGAGAAGTGGTCAACTCCTGGGATCTATTAATAAGCGAAATTGCAATTTTGTTTGGCAGAAATGGATTCCAAAAGTTGGAGAAGATCAAGGATGTCAATAGGCAGAGTAGACAGCTGGAAGAGCTTACGGGGAAGATGCGTGACTGCAAGAGGTAATCACGAGTTGACCTTCTCCTTGTCTTTCTGTGTTCTGGATGTTTAGTTCCTCTTGAAGACTAAATATTTAGACTAACTTGGAATGTGCTCTGATCATGATAGCTTTTGCTTACCCTGATCTTTGGCAAAGGGTATTAAGATTGGGGGAACAAGTCATCGTGTGTTGTTTGAGAAAATGTTTCATTTATCAACTAGATATGTTTCATAGCTTTATGAAAAAAAAAAAAGTAACTAACATTAGAATTTCACAATATGTACAAAAGGTTTCTTGTCTTGTTTGTTTGATACTATTGTCAACATCTGAGCAGGCTGAGATGGCCATTTGCTTTTATCATGTAGAAACATGGTTTTCGTGATTTAAAAGTGGTTTGTTTATGAGTCTGATATTAACTGGACATAAGCTCTTCTTATTTTCTCATCGCATGGAACTTATTGAAAAAACTTGTGAATTAAATCTCCTCCTTAACTGGTCTGCAATATGCAAACACCAGACATTAGTCCTGGATTATAACATGACTATAACGTCCATTTTCCTAATTCTCATAATGGAAGGTTTGGTATGAAAATCGATCATTCATGCTCAACACCTTTAGTGAAATGAATCTTCCAAGCTGGGTCTGACTTTTGGCATTTCCTTACGTTTTCCCAAGTCCTGTTAGAAGTAGACTGTAACTATCATGGTGCTTGTGTAAACTGGAAATATTAGGTATAATGTATTATTTTCTGCTAATAGGTTGAACTTATGGTGAACTTATATGCTGGTTCCTGCATGTTATTTTGTTCTCCAACAAAGTTGAAGCAGAATATTAAGTTTTCTTGGATTTCAGACTTATTAAAGAGTTTGACCGAGGAGTGAAGGAGATGGAGAAGAGAAATGATCTAGAAACCAACAGAATGCTGAGTGAGAAAAAGCAGTCAATGGTTGAATCTTGATTCTCTAGTTTGCTGCCTCATTGTTTTGGTTTGGCTTTAGATACCCTAACTTTGGTTATTGTCTTTTTTTTTTCCCCACTTTTTATGCAGATAAAAGAGTTGAATTCTTATGTTGCCCTCAAAAAGCAGTAAGTTGATGCCTTTCCTAGATGTTTCCTACTTTGTTCAGTGTGGTGCCTAGTTACTGGATTATGAATGGTGGTTTTCTTCTGGATCTATTTTCTTGTTCCTTGTAAAAGTTCTCATGCTGTTAGTTTTACTTGCAGTCACAGCTTACCTTAAAGGTTGTTGTTGTCTGATTGTGTTGTATTTATTGCTACTAAATGTTTCTCTAGCTTTCTGATTTTTTTGATGACCAAAAACTGATTTAAAATCAAAGAAAAAAGCTAAAATATTTTCTTCCGACAAAAGTAGTGACTAATTGTCTTGCTTAGAAGCTGAGCATTCATTGGTCAATCCAACTGCTGTAATATATAATTCTTCCAATAAGATAAGAAATTTGATTCTTTAGGTTTTGCTATTTCCCTTTTATCATAGCACAAATGAAATCAATCAAGAGCATACTAAAAATACTTTTTCCAACATTCCTAATAATCAAATGGTCCTTATTAAATAAGTTTACATACACATACCCAGATGCATATTTTTTTAATCTTGCTTTCCTTCTGAGTTAATTATTTGTATTTTCAATCAGCTGTAAAAATCTCTTTGAAGTCCAAGATTTGCTATTTCTGATACTTATCCTTATTTTTATTTGATGTGATTAATAGACCTAGCTTCACATTCTACAAAAAAAAGAAAATAAAAGAAAAATAGTATAAAAGAAAGAAACAATTGAAAATATGATATTTTTAATTTATGTAGATTTTTTGATAGGATTTTACATTTTTCTTCTTTTTTTTATGCTTTCTATACAATTTCCTTTGTTCATGAGGATTTTTTAATACTTTTGGTCTTATCATGTTAGAGTGAATGGACGATCTAGTCTGGCCTCTCTCAGCAGTTTAACCTTTTGGTTTGAATAACTCATTGATGTGGTATCAAAGAATACCGAGAGGTTTCAAGTGTAACTCACACTCTATGAACTGCAGGAATATCTGATAAGAGATTTGGCCAAAAACTTTTGGTGTTTTTCTAATTTCAACTATTTTATTATGAGCTGTAACTATTTAGGATCTTATCTGAAAATAGGGTAAGAAGTTATGAGCTATACTTCATATTTGTTGACCCTTATAGTTAACTTAGAAATTATCATAAAACTTATAAATAGGGAGGTTCCCCTCATTACTACAACATTGCTAATGATTGATTCTAACTATTGATATAGATTCTAATTCTTGCATCCCCTTGCCTTTCTTCCATCTAAGCTTCTAAATCTTTCTTTTCATTCTCTTTCCTTCCCCAGATTGCTTGTGCTTGGGACTGTCCCATGCTTCCTTTTCACATTTCAAATTTAAAATTTCTGGTTCATCACATAGAATTGTGGGTCTGAGACCATTAGCTTTCTTTGTGAGAGTGTGTGGCAATGGATAACCCAGCCTTGGTTCTTATCCAACAACTTAAACTTTTGACTGGAAGGATTTCTTTATAGAACATATTGAACTTGGTATCATAAATGTTGTTAATAGGCATGTTTGTATTTATACCATTGCACTGGGATTTTATGTGATTATTCTATGCAATGCAGATCAATATCAAACCTTATCTGTAAGCTTGACATGTTTGTTTATTTTGCTCTCTGCATTGGGTGCAAGTTTTTACTAAACCGATCTTTAGTAGCTGTAAAGGTAATATTTTTTGCACTTTGGCTTGGATGATTGGTGATCAATTATTCCGCATTCTTCTGGTGACTTCTTCCACTTTTATCAATAGCATTTATTTGGTTGTTTTGCATTGAAATACAAGGATCAAACTTTACATTTAAATCAACCCAACAAATAGTTTGCAATCCTTTCATATCTCTATCTCTATCTCTATCTCTCTCCATATGTGTGTGAGGAACTGTTTCGCCTTCAGGCTGAGAATTTTATTGTATTGCAAGTTCTGGTTGATTTTAAAGGAGTATCCTCTGTTACTAGAATATCAGAGTACAATTATGTTGATGTCCCCAGTCAGTAGTTCTTTATGTTTCCTATTACAGGTCATTAACAGGATAATGAATTGTTTCATACTTCCATTCCTTTGTGCTTTTCTGATACATAATTGTGACGGTGATATAGGCATGCTGCCAATCTTGAAAACAACAAGAGGGTTGATCTCTTTGAAGGCCCTGGTGAAGGATTTGATGAAGACAATGTATTGCTAGCCTCCTGTAAGATATGAGCCTTTTTGTTCTGATTTCACTTATTTCATAAGTATCTAAAGTGGCTGTAGTGATTTAAATTTGCTTCGACCTACAATGTTGACAAGAATTAACATTATGTTTTCTCTTTCTTTTAGTTTGCATCTTGTACAATGTTGACAAGAATTAACATTATGTTTTCTCTTTCTTTTAGTTTGCATCTTGGCAGCTGTCAAATGAGGAAATACGCATGCACACATGACCTCTAGAAGAGAAAATAAAACTTAAAACTTTTGCTTTATCTTTTTCTTACATCCCCATTTCTTATTTTGAATTATTTAGTTTTTAGGGCACTTGATTTATTTAAGTGCATTATGTTCTTGCATTATGGCAATTAATGATGCAAAATTTTGCAATCCAGTAATAACTATATTATTTTTATGGGGGCTTCAGAGTTGAAATATCCCAATATAATAGGTGGGGCCTTGTAATCGTTTGGCGACAAAGCCGTAGATATTTTGTGTAATATAAGGGCAACATATCTTGACACTTGAAAGAACTTCTGCATGTTGGTGTTTTAAAGCTCTTCATTCTTCTTCTTCCAGGCGGCACCTTGATCAGAACGTCATAGTTGATATGTAATGGTCTAGTCCAACAAAAATATGAAGTTTTGTCTATTTTAGTCTCTTGCTGCATGGTTTTGCTCTGTAAAAGGAGCTTCAAGTGGTTGGGACAGAATGAAAATAGACCGGATACTGTTATCTCGCTGCAAATGAAAAGTTCTATTGTTCTTTGGTTTTTTTATCTATTCTTGATTGGTAAATTTCACAAGTATGCTATGTATTTGGTCTTGTATCTTCATTATGCTCTGATCAACTTAAGGGTGCCTGCATTTGTTTGAGGCTCAATCTCTGCATAGGTTGGTTTTAGTTGGCAATAAAATGGCATTCGGCATTGTCTTGATTAGTATGATATCTAACAGAAAGACTGATTTTTCCAGCTATGACTAATCAACAACTAATGGATCATGGAAACAGGATGATGGATGAGACTGATCAAGCAATTGAAAGGGGAAAGAAGGTTGGTTCTTGCCCATCTCAGAAACATTTTGTTTTCGAAAGTGTGATTGAGTATGATGGAGTTTTTCGATGTCGTGGTACTATTACCTGTTTAAGAACAATAGTTTTGGATAAAATCCCTGAGAAACCTTTGTTTATAACTGCACCTCGAAATTGCTGTAATCAAATTGCTAAAAGAGCAGTGTCAAATAAATTGCATATTTTGTCTAGCACTGGTTTATATAACTGCTTAGCACATAACTGTCTCAGAGGTCTCACGATGGAAGTCTTTCGGGAATTTAACAACTCATAATTTTTGGGGTCACTTAATTCATGGTGGCATGCCTAATGATGCCAAACATGGTCCAATGTAGGTCTTTTGGGGGACAGAGAAGGTGTTTGAATCTATCGATGATTTTTGTTCGACAAGCTCTTTTTTCACAGCTACTACTAGTACATGTACTTGTTCCATTACTTGTAGCAGTCTTTATATTACAGAGTTAAATGCGCTACGGTTTGCTAAAGCACAATCCACAGTTAACCTCAAATTCTTACTTTGCAAAAGTCATTCTTTTGCTATGATGGCATGAAAGTCAGTCTCCAATTAGAGCTGTCCGACACAAAGAGTTCCATCTGTCTACAGAGCCATTGGTTTCTAGAGGAGTCAATTTCTAGTAGGCCTCCCATGTGATTATGTCTGGCCATTCCTGGCAGTTCCTTGCAGTTATTCTGAATAGGAACTTTTAAAAACTTGTAGAAGACATGGGTCAGTTTTCTTCAATATTTGGTAATAAGATGTTAAAACGTTTACTCTTTTCTTTATGTTGATTATATCATTTTGAGGACAAAGACATTGGTTAGATCCTGGAGGCTTTATTTTCATCTTAAGAAAGAAAAAGAACAACTTTATACTTGTACCTTGACAGCCCAGCTTTCAAAAGAAGATAAATTATGGAATGGTTTAACAGGTTCTTAGAAGGAAAAATTAATTTCTGTCTGTCCATCCTAGGTTGTTCAAGAGACCATCAATGTTGGAACAGAGACAGCAGCAGCTCTAAAGGCTCAGGTATCAATTTTTTGTACAGATAAGAAATCAACTTTGTAACATCTTGGATCTTTTTTGTATTAATTTTCCTTGATAAAAAGAAAAGGTAAAAATACAATTCTTTGGAAGCCTGGAAACTAAGAACATTTCCATGTTCAGACTGAACAAATGAGTCGGATTGTTAATGAGCTTGACTCTATCCATTTCTCAATCAAGAAAGCTTCTCAATTGGTGAAGGAAATTGGTAGGCAGGTCAATTACTGGATTTTCCATTTCCTTTTTTCTTCATATGTGCAGCCGAGTTGCAAATAATTTACTAACTTAAGTACTTTCAGGTTGCAACTGACAGGTGTATTATGACAATGCTGTTCCTCATAGTTGCTGGAGTTGTAGCAATCATTATTGTAAAGGTATGTGTCTCTTTTCTTAGTTATTCTAGATCATACTCTTAGTTTGTGTTGTTTAAAGTAGTTGGGTCCTAGACATTTACTTTGTAGTTTCATGGATATCTATTAGCTGATTTTATTGAGGATTATATCAGATTTTCTCAGCATCTTTTTGTGCTCCTAGCAAAAGATCATGCCATCTTGTGAGTTCTGTAATCGCAACAGTATGTTTAAGCATGACCAAGACTAGGTAGGAATAATAAGTTAATATTATTTCATGTGAACAAAATAGGAGAAGTTGATAAGGTTAGTTGTAAGCCCTGAGACTAGGAATAGTGTAGGATGACTTTTTCTTTTCCTTTTTGACTTTGTCTTGGTACATCACAAACTTTTTCTGAAAATTGATTGGAAAAGTTTCTATTGGAAAGGACAAGCAGGGGGAAGTGGGTGATTATCTACTAAAGTGGATGATGGGGTTCTGCCTATTTATTCTAAAGACGAATTCAAGCACAAGATTTCACAGTTAAGAAAGAAAAGCTAAACATATTCTTTTTCTTTTGATCCAAGTGAAGATTCCCCCAAACCCTGGATATTTTTATGTAGTTCCCTATATATATATATATATATATTTTTTTTTTTTTTGGGCACATGGGGCTCCACTAAGATTTGAAGCTTGGTGGGGAAGGGAAAGAATCAACTTCATTACAAGTCATTTTTTCAAAATCATCATAAAGTGTGGTATTCTAGTCAAATGTGTATCTTTTCTTGGATTGTATTGATTGCTTTCTACACTTATTGTTTGATATTGACAATCTACTCCATAAGCATCTCCCTCCCTTCACACCATTGGTTCACATACATTCTCTTGGCATTTTCTAGTTGAATTCCCTTTTTAACTCACTGTCACGTTGTTCTTTTAAAGATTGCAGAATGAAAATATCTATGATTACTTACGTTCAATTTTGTGGTTCCGAGAAGCCATACATCAGAGCATATATATGATTGTCAAAGCCGATTTCATGGGATTTTTAATTTGCATTTGCGCTGTGCAAGCATGCTTATTGCATTCTTTTACTTCGCAGATTGTGGACCCAAAGAACAAGGATATTCGGGATATTCCAGGGCTAGCTCCACCTGCGCAGAATCGCAGATTACTCTGGTATCCTAAATGAACTAACCAGAGGCCAAATGTTCTCCCGAGCTCAGAGAGAGTTTATGTTTTACTGGATGCTTTTGATCTGTTAAATTCCGTTGGCAGTAGCAGCATTACACTATCGACGCACGCATGGGGGTAGTAGTGTGCCTAGTCAATGTGGTTGAAGAGTTTGACTTCATAAGTGCATAGTATTGAATGGCTCCATTAGAAGAGTTCTTATTGCCTACCTTTTTGTGCCTGACTTGGACATAGAAGTACGTTTCGCATTGTTCATACCTTCGTAAGATATTTATCAGAGTCTATATTTCCTTGGAATTGGTAGAATTTGTTCTATATACAAATTAGTTACTGAAGCCTGGTGGATTAAGAATTGCTTGACAATATCGCATCGCTTTCCTCAATTATTTCAGTAAACTAATAAGTTCATACAACTACACTCCCAATTTCAGATATAGTATTAGTTAAGAGGTTGAATCTTTTCCAGCATACTGAAATATTATAATGCATCAATCATATATATTTCAATTAGGTTCAAAGGGCAATTGCCCCCAGTCCATTGTCAATTTTAAGCTATTGTTGCAATTTAAAAATGGAGGGGTTAGCAACTTCATTGATATGGTCTAGCAGCAACATAAGCCGTAAGGACAACTGCATATTTCATGAAATTGTAACTTTACAGGAGCAGGTACGATAATAATTCTATGATCAGAGACTACTCTGGTTCTATATCCTATCCCAATCAATTTCAATGAAGGGAATGTGTGAAATCTTGGACCAATCTTCTCCTTTCTCTCTTTGACACCTTCCTTCCAGCAATGGACAATCCCAGATATGTAGAGAAGAAAGGGAGGATGGCAGGTTCCCCTCTGGAAAGGACTGCAGATGAGGGCAGTTATCAATTCCCAAGCCTTCCAAGAACATAAGTTGGCAAAGCCCAACCACAGAACTCAGATTCTGGAGTTCCATCAGAGTAAGAGTGATGAGATTGGGTGGCAGCCCTTCTTCTGGAAGGGATACAATGTAAGGACAATCCCAAATATGCAATTCTCTAAGCAAAGTGAGATCATGAAATCTTCTGTTGACCAGAGACACCAAAATTTGAATGTCAGAAACTCTCAGAGAGGTAAGAGTGGAGGGCAAACCCTCTTCAGGCACTAACTGGAGCTTAGGGCAATGACATATCTGCAACTCTTTAAGAGAATTAAGGTGTTGAAGCCCTTTGTAATTCAAAGATTTCAGATTTGGCAGAATTGAAATACTAAGAGAAGTAAGGCTGGAGAGCAGCAGGGTCAAATCTGGGAAGCATTCCATTTCTTCTGCTTCATACTCACTAATATGGAGCGAAGTAAGAGAGGTGAGTTTTTGCAAATTCCAATGCATACATCTTGCAATCAGTTTGTTGCAATCAGAGATGGTAAGTGATTGTAGTTTGGACGGCAAACCATCTTCAGGAAATGTCTCAATTTCTGGGCAGCCATATATTCCCAAATCCAAAAGGGAAGGCAAAAGAGAATGCATGCACTGAGGTAGGAACTTGAGTTTTGGACAATCCCAAAGAAAAAGCTCTGTCAGAAGCTCAAGGGAGCCAAATTTAAGGCATTCTTGATTGGGTGTACAAAAGGACTCAAAATGTGGACATTCTTAAATATACAAACTCCTCAATTTAGGGAACAACTCTAATGGAAAGCACTCGAGTGGTTCGTATTTTTTAATTGTAATTTGTTCCACAGAATAGCCAAGTTTCCCCATTTTTTCCAGAGCAGAGTCTTGGCAGTAGAATTGGATAATATTGAGAGATGTGGAATTACGGAAACTCATCTCACGAGAGCCAGAAAGGTTTTGAGAAACAGGAACACAAAATTTCTCACAATAGCCATCACTAAATACCATTGAAGAAAGGTTTGGAGAATTCGGAACACAAAATTGAAGCTGAGGGCATGCGTTGATCTTAAATGTTGTCAAAGAGGAAAGATTACTAGGTAGAGAGCCTGTTAAGGTTGGGCAATTTGTTATATATAGCTGTTTGAGACTAGGGAAGGCTCCAGTTTGCTCTTCTGTTCCATAAGGTATCCATTCCTGCAACTGAGGCATATCTATGAAGGATAGGATCTCAAGAGATTGAAATGGCTTCATCGAGGAGGAGAGGCATCTGCCATAGAAATCAGAATTAATTACCATAACTGCATCAAAACCAATGATTGTAAGATACTTGAGAGACAATATCTGCCCAAGTGGTGGTAGGCAGGAGCAGTATCTACATCCCTTAAGCTCCAAAGTGAATAATTTGGTAAAAGAAGAGCCTCCTAACCAATTCGGAAAGCTAGTACCTCCATAACCAATGATTGAGACGGCTTCTATTTCTGTGTGAGGCTGCAACCTATCAAGTATAACCTTTTCATGATGTGAATCATCAGTATCACCCTTCCACTCTAACTCCAAGTCCTTAAGATACTTCTTACAATTCACCTTGGCTTCTAAAGAGTCTTGAGCATTCACCACATTTTGAAGATTCTGAATTCTTAGTGTTCCACGAAGATGTTGAAGGTTCCCTAATTCCTTAACTCTAAATCCCTCTCGCTTTCCCACAAAGAAATCAGTTAACTTTTGCAGCTTTATTAGTTTACCCATATTTGGTGGCATCTCCTGCAAATTTGTTCCTTCAATATCAAGATATTGCATATTGATCAACCTTCCCATGTTAGTTGGCAACTCAGCTAGCTTATTGCACTGATTTACCTTCAAAGTTTGTAGATTGTACAAACTACACAAACATTCAGGCAAACTTGTGATTGGTGTTGCAGAAAAATCTAAATATCGCAAATGTTTTAGCTGCCCAATTGAACTAGGCAACTCAACCACATGCTCACACTGGGAGAAAGATAGCACTCTTAATCGTTGCTGCTTTAACAACAGATCACGAATTACCTCTTGCTGAATTTTTCCACGTTGCCACCTTGATGTATACACTGGTAAGAATGTGCGCAACAGGTGAGGAGATTTGAGGATGTCTGAAAGTTGCTGAGATGATTCTTGTTCTACCTCCATACATGAAAAATAACGAGTCCTTTTGGGTGTCTTGCAGAAATCTTTACCCTCAAACCTAAAGCAAGATTCTCCAGCCACAACTCTAGCCAGGTCATTGAGTAAGTCGTGCATCACAAACTTTGAATTGTAGGAGTCATTGACAGGTTGAAAAAATGACCTTGACACTAACTCATCAAAGTAATCATCACCGACTTCTTCTACTGTCTTGTTCCCTTTTGGTGAAATCACTAAACCTTCTCCTATCCACAAAAGGACTAATGCCTCCTTCTTGAATTCATAAGCCTTGGGAAATATTGAGCAATAAGCAAAGCACCGCTTTATATGAGATGGAAGATAATGGTAACTCAATCTTAGAACTGGGAAAATGTCACCTTCTGAAAAATCCCACAGGTTGTTTCTTAAAACATTCACCCAATCCTTGACATTTTTCTTAGAGCGCAAGAGACCTCCCATTACTTTCACAGCCAAAGGAAGGCCATGACATCGTTTCACAATTTCTCTACCAATTTCTTCCAAGTATGGATAGTCACTAGAGTTATGATCCTCAAATGCATGTATGCAAAATAATTGCCAGCTATTAAAAGAGTTCAACATATTTAAACGGAAAGTTGAGTTAGAACTCACAGTCGATGCTACACCATCATTCCGAGTGGTGATGATAATCTTGCTTCCAGGACTCCCATACTTCAAAGGCCTTAGCAAAATGTCCCAATCAGTAAACCTTTCATTCCATACATCGTCTAACACAAACAAGAACCTTTTGCCTGTCAGTTTCTCCTCTAGCTCAGACTGGAGCTGATTCAGAGTCTTATCAACCCAAGCAATTGGAGCCACTTCATTAAGAATATCTCTTGTTATTCTTGGAACGTCAAAATCTTCTGAAACGCACACCCATCCTTTGACATCAAATCGCTCCTGGACCCTGTCATCCCTGTAAATGAGCTGAGCGAGTGTAGTTTTACCTGTTCCGCCCATACCCATAATGGAAATTACACTTAAGTTCTTGCTGCCATTGCCATCATCTAACATAAACAGTCGCATTATTGCTTCCTTATCACTTTCTCTCCCAAAAGTGTTCGATCTTTCGACAAGAGATGTAGTGGGTATTCTTCGAATTGATTGTTCAGCTCTTGTGCTCTCCCGCAGACCAAGAACATCCGTCTGATTCGCCAAGTGTTCAAGGGTCTCAAGGATGTCTATCAGCCTCGCTTCCAACCCATTCTCAAATGAATTAGAAGGGTTCAGAAACTTTCGTACCTTATCCATGGCGGAGACTGACTCAGCCTCTACTTCGAGCCGCATAGCTTCATAACGAATCTCGTCCAACAAATCATCAGCTTCAAACAAAGTATCTTTAAGGTCGTCAAGCCATTGTTTCAAAGGCAGCTTACTGATCTCCTTCTCCTCCGCATCGTCAAGGACACTTTGAACAGAGTTCATACAAGTCTTCAACTTCTGCAGGAGTCGATGATCGAGTTTCCGAAATCTGAAGAAGTGCACAATCCTATGAGAAGCCATTCTATCAAATAACACGGCAAGGAAAGAAGAGAGAAAAGCTCCTCCCACAGCTTCTGCAGCCATGATACTCTAGCTTTCAAAGGGTATTATTACAAGTGTAAGCTTGTGAGGACGATAGTAAATCTCGATGGAGAAGAAGAA
This sequence comes from Erythroxylum roraimae, assembly GCA_027568915.1. Lineage (NCBI taxonomy): Eukaryota > Viridiplantae > Streptophyta > Magnoliopsida > Malpighiales > Erythroxylaceae > Erythroxylum > Erythroxylum roraimae. Next base: position 102,147 of record JAOSBL010000121.1, read on the forward strand.
GACCCGCAGACGTAAAATTTAATTCGTTATCGATTAAAAAAAAAGAGCGAGCAAGATTTAAACTTACTTGGTTACCACCAGAGCTCGCAAAGACTTGGGGCTGTTTCCGCGGAAGCTTCCTACAAATTTCAAAAAGCGCCCTTTTTCTTCTTTCACAATACACGCGTTTTCCAAGTCTCTAGACCTTTGTGAACATCCATACCGCAAAGATTAGTCTACACGACTCCATTAATAGAAAGAAAGCATAGGTTAGGTTGACAAGAAAGAAGACAGGCTCAAATTTCTGGGGCCTACATGTCATCAAATAAAATATGGTGTACCAAGTTCCAACCCTTGAAAATTATGGATGAAAACACTTTGGAACAGGAGGAATAGAGATTATGTAACAGGAGATCTGGGGTGGGACTTGGTAGTTGGTAGAATAGCACTTGCCAGCTGCGACTGAAATCCTGACGAGTGACAAGTCATGTTTCTTCCCACCGTGTTTCTTCCCACCCTTATTTTCAAGGCAATCGGCTTGGTTCCTTCAAAATTTATGACCATTTCTCGGCTCTCATGGACCCATTCTACTTCACCGGCATTTCAAAACTCCAACCTTTTCAGCTCCATTTTCTAGCATCATCATAACCTGAGTTCCACCAAAGCCCCCAGCTCTCCTCTTATTTCTTATATAAATATGATTAAAATAATTAATAATACAATTACTAATAATTACTTACATTCACAAAAAATCTTCTTTCTTAACTAAAAAATATTTCTCAAAATTAATCTATTAAAAAAAGTGTGACATTGATATTTTTATTTAAAAAAAGAATGATTAATTCTCCATAAATGTTAATCATGTTGGTACCTTGCCTACATTAAATCTCACATTACTAAGTTCCTTCTTAGTTTAAATTTGTCACTTAATCTAATCTCTATTGGTTAATTATGTTATCTTAGTCTTAATGTTCGCTTTCCATGTTATGGTTGTCTTGTGCAAGGTCTAAAGAAGGAAACTTCGTGGAAGCAATATCTGGTCATTTTGTAGGGCGTTGTAGTTCAAATGTGGTTAAAACTGTGACACTGCAGGATGCGTTAACTTGGGTCTTGCCTCTTTGTCATAGTCAAGGGGCTTTTTACTCAGATGCTCAAAAACTAGTTTATGCTATAAATAGTTTTAACGATAATTGGACTGAATTTAGTATAGTCATCTTGGAATGTAAACAATTATTAAGCGCTAGATCTGAGATTAAGGTCTGTTGGGTTCGTCGGCAAGCCAATGTAAAAGCTCATAACTTAACAAGGGTCTCACATTTATATGCTAGTATGTGTAGTTGAGATTTCCCCTGACTTTCAGATTAATGCTATTGAATGTGGCTTTGTTTCAAAACAAAAAAAAAGGGGCAAAACCTTGGGATAGGGGCATAGGGCATAAAAAGGGACATCTGTTTGAACTTATACCACTTCATTTACCTATAAGTCAATTTAGTTGTGGTGCCATTATTACACCTTGGACTTGACACTACTAAGTTTGAATCTTTAATTTATGAAGAATTGTTAGGAATTGTTATATAAGTATATATTGATTGTTTACCTAGTCAATTAACTTTATCATGCATTACCTTTTTATAGTCT
>JAOSBL010000121.1:103863-119880 GCA_027568915.1 Erythroxylum roraimae
TTACCTTTTTATAATATCAATTTTACATCATCTAGCCCTTTTGATTTAATACACTTTGTTATTTCAGATCCTTCTTCTATTCCTATTATGCTCAGTTCAAACTATTTTGTAATCTTTGCCAATGATTTTTCTTAATATACTTAGATTTATTTGATATATAAAAAATCAAAGGTGTAGGAGATATATGCTTAGTTTATCTAAATGGCCAAAACCTAGTTCTCTAAAATAATAATAAAAAAATTCAAATTGATAATGTTGTAGAATATAAGGATAATTCATTTCTAACTATTTTGCTTCAATATGGTACATTATTTCATCATTCTTGTCCAAGTACATCCTAACAAAATAGGAGAGTTGAGAGGAAACATAGACACATCCTTAACACCAAAAATGTCTTACTTATTTCTTCCTCCTACTTTAAGAAGGAGTAACTCTTTTTGTTATTTATACTATCAATTATGTTTCCTCTACCATCATATTGGTAATCAATCTTCCTATGATTGTCTTTATGCCTATACTTTTGAATATAATATTATTTGAGTTTTTGGTCCTAAATGTTTTATGTTTCTTCAACCATATGAACATTCCGAATTGGAACCTCAGACATGGTTATATTGTTTTCTAGGGTATGACATTGAACATAAGGAGTATAGATGTTGGGATGCTATTTCTAAAGGTATCCAAATCTCTAGACATGTCACCTTTTAGGAATATAAAATGTTATCATCTTTGTCTCCCTTTGAGTCTAGCCCTCCGCTTCTCTCTGTATTAATCTCTCCATTGACTTATTTTCTAATTTTTTTTGTTTTTTTATTAAAGGGAAACTGCCGAAACAAATTACAAAACAAGTCTGGAGAAACAGATCACTGACATATCATCAAATAGGATACTTTGGCACCCGATAGGTACAATATCAAAATAGGTTACACCAACAGCAAAATGTTCAGCCTGGGTGGCGAGCCAGTCAGCACATCTGTTGCTCTTTCGGTATACATGTCGATGAACAACAGACCAGTTTCTTGTAAACAGTTTGTGAATGCCCGCTATTTTATGAACTATTTTAATCGTCCCAACTTGTCAAAAGTACTGAACTCCCTTCTCATTTAGAACCTTTTGCTATAAGTTTCTCTCATCTTCAACATCATTTTGCTAACTCAATCATCACTTCCCTCTATGAATGCAATGGCTATAAAGAAGCTAATTCTAATGTTTTTTTACAAGAAGTTTTGAAAGAAGAATTATATGCCTGAGAAAAATCTCACACTTGGGATTCAATTACACTTCATTTAGGAAAGACTTTAGTGGGTTGTAAATCGATCTATAAGATCAAGACCAAGATGGATGACAATGCAAAATATCTTTACTCAAGAGCATGGTATTTACTATGAGAATATCTTTGCTCTTGTGGCTCGCCTAATTTTAGTTGAAGTCTCATAACTATTATTACCATTACAAAATTACAACTATTTCAAATATATGATTAAAAAAACCACAGTTCTCATTGACGATCTTTTCAAATAAATGTATGTACAACCATCTCAGGCTATGATCATTCTGTAGATATTGTCTATCACTTTAAAAAGATATTTTATGGCTTTAAACAATCCCCTCAAGCATGTTTTGCTAAATTTATATCTATTATTTAATAACTTGGCTTTATTTTCAGTTCACATGATAATGTCTTATTTGTTCAATACACGAGGTAGCAAAATTGCTTCCACCCCTGTTAAAAGTGATGTTTATCTTACATCAGAAGATGACAAACATCTGTATTACCCTACGTTGTATCGACAACTGGTGGAAAGTTTATTATATCTTACAATAACTCATCTCGACATAGCATATGCATTTTACATTGTGAGTCAATTTATGCAGTTAGGCACGACAATTTGGCTTGGCTCGGCCTGACCTAAAATCAACAGATTAGGCCCGGATTGACCAGACCACGAGCTGAAATTTCTTGGCCCCACCGAGTAGACAGTCTGGTCATGGCCCTATCGAGAGTGACAAAAGGATGTCATTTTTTAAAAAACAACGCTATTTTTTTAATCTTTGAAAATAAAAAATCGGGCCGGCCCGGCCTATTGCCATCCTTATATGTAGCTCCTTAAACTACTCATTATACTGCATTACTTTCACATTCTTCATTATGTTATAGGTGCCCTATGAAATAATATCCAACTCATGATCTTCCTCTTTGGAGCTTTGTGCATACTATAATGTTGATTGAGATAGGGATCTTATTGATTAATGCTCCATAATTGAGTTTTGTTTCTTTTTTAGTGATTCTCTTATTTTATGAAGAAATAAAAAGTTGTATCTCATTCTATTATTAAAGTTGAATATTGAGCTCTTGTTGACACACTTCCGGACTCCTATGGTTTCTTTGGCTATTATAAGATGTGAGATTAAACAATTATAAACTACTACAATTTTTTTTGTAATAAATGTATTGTCATTTAAATTGCTTATAATAATGTATTTCACGAGCGAACAAAATATATTGAGAATGATTATTGCTTTGTTCGTCAACATGTTTAGTAAGTAATTGTCTCTCTTATGTTCGTCTCATTTCATGATCAAACTGTTGATATATTTAGCAAAACTCAATTGCCAACTTGATTCATTGAACTAATTAACAAAGTCAAGCATATTTTATTCTCATTACTTAGAGTTTAAAGATCTTGTTAGTTACCTGAAACATAACATATTGATTAGAGAATATTTTATCTATTAATTATAATTAAGCTCTTGATTATTTCCAGGAGGGCGATGGGTAGCGAAGGATCAAGGGTTATTGATGCTGAGAGACGTAGAAGCACTTGATCTCTCTTTCTGTGCCTTTGCATCTCTCCTGGATCTGTACCATCTCCAAAGTTGGTATCTTTACGGTGATTGCTGCTTCAGAATCGGCTGTGGAGATCAAAGTTCAAAGCGAGATGAACACTAAAATACATACGCAGTACTAAAATAAATTTTCTCCTCTCCTTCTGAATTTGCTGCGAACATTTGTTAGGAGTAGCTTAAGACTTGGGGCTTTTTTTGGCTATAGTAAGTGTCATTGTCTCTGTTTCTGTTTTTAGATCATAGATATTCGGTATTCTGTGTGAAGAAAGGAGGGAGGTTCGTTTCGAATAACCTTTTCATTGTGTTTTCGCATAAAGGAGGTTCCTTTTTGATAACCCATCTTTTCTTTTGTTGTGTACACATTTCAAGAAGCTTGCTTTACTTTTATTGATGTTGGTTTTGATTTTAGATCTGTTTTAGTTGTTTGGAGATTGATGTGTTGGAGCATGAGGTAAGGGATACTAGATTTTGTTGCTATTATCTCTTAGATCTGGTTTGCTATGCTTTTATTTATGTTGCTATTTTGTTTTCAGTGGCAGGTATGGTTTTATAGTATTACCATTAAGGTTGAGATCTACTATGTCTTACTAGTTTGGTTCTAAAAGTGTTTCCTTATGTTGCATGTTGCTGATTGTTTTTAACTTAAAGAGTACAAAGTGCTTGTCTTTACATGGTGGATCCAAATAATGGTGGATTCAAATACTAGAGCTGCAATATATGAATCAGATGACATAATAAAACATTTGGTTGGGAAATATGGTGATGGAAGCATTCATCTCATGCTATCACTTGGCCCTCTAACGGTTTGTATATAAATCTTGTGCTATGCTTCTTAGAGTTTAATTCCCATAAATGTATTTTGGTTGATACTTGACACCAAAATCGTTGTTGAAGTTAAAACGCTTGAAAAGATTTTGGTATTACTTCGATGAAGAGAGGAAGGTTAGCCAAGTTATGCGGTGCTTCTTCAGTTGCCAGCTATCCAAATTTTCGAGTCTAAGGATGGCCCTGCACAAGATTGGCATACACAACTCAGATAAATGGTGAGCAGAACTTTGCACCGCATCAGGCATAAGCAGAACTTTACAACATATAAGGTATATTTGTCCTATAAATTTCTTAAAACTTTGTTTTATAGATGTGCATCTCCTAATGAAGATATGTAATAATTTTTTAAGCTATTATTTTATAAAGTTTTAATTCTTTTTTATTCAAAAATTATTTTTAAATTATTTTTATTTATTTTTCATTTTTTTACTTTTTAACCTGCATCATTCTTTTATTATCACATTTGCATGTGGATCTACCGGAAACAGCCTCTCTATTATGTAAAGATAAGGCTGCATATTATCAGACCTCTCCAGATCCCGTTTTACTGTGGAACTTCGGACTGGTGTGACGATGACGACGGCGGCGGCCTATAGTTGTATTTATACACGTTGAAACAAACAATAATATACTTTCAAATCTTACAGTCATTTTGATATAAGAATATTTAAAAAACCATGGAATTTATTTACCTTCAAAGTATGTAATAGAACCCTTCTTATACATTTTGAAATGCAACAATAATATACTTTTAATTCTCACAGTCATTTTGATTAAAAAATATTATAAAAATTATGGAACCAAGGCCAAGTAATTTATGATGTATTCATTTGTTATATAAAGAAAACACTATCATTGGACGAGGCCAATCAATCCAATAGTATTCCAATAAACAAAAAATAACACCGAAACATTCTAAAATTTATTGCACATTTTCATTTCTACAAGATAAATAATATTTTGAGATAACATTTATTCAAATATAATATTTAATTACAACTCAACTTAAGGATGAAAATGGGTAATCCATGAACTTAAATTCAAGTATTTTCAATGCATCGGTTCATGGGTCAGACCTAGGCCCAGGTCAACTCGAGGCCTAATTATTTTAAACAAAACAATATTATTTTACTTAGAATTTGAACGTAGATAACTCAAGCTCAGACTTAATTAAAAAATGACATTAATTTTTTAAAATTATTTAAAAAATTGATGGAGCTAGTTTATGAGCCAAACCTATGTGTACTGCCGATCTATGATTTATCATTCATGGACGTTGATAAAATCCTTCCTTTTAGTTTAGTAGCACCTTAGGATGACATAGCCTTAACCTTAAAGTTAAGGGTGAGGTTCAAATGAGGAAAGGCTTACGGTGGATCATGACTTTGAACCTGTTCTTTCCATGACTCCTCTTAACTAAATAAAACAAGAGATCCAATACTTTTAAGTAGGAATCAATTGGACCCTTAGGTTTGTTATCCAAGAACTTATTCAAAAAATACTATAATAAAATGAACTCTTTAGAATCTACTCCAACATTTAGAAATGGATTAATTCGTAACTTAATGCCCTGCCCAAAAAAGAGATCCAAGTCCTAAGCCGACTTAAATTTTTCATCGAAAAGACAGGATTTCAATTCGTAGGAACTATCGTTTGAAGATCCTCTTGGTAATAGCTATTCAAGATCTCAAATCCTTCAAGAAGATCTTCCAAAATTTATTGAGCTGTCAACAAATTCAAATGTATTTGAATTTGTCTTAATTGTTATATAAACCAACGATGTTTACATAATCAATTGCAACTTTTTTTCCTTCAGAGATAAGCTGAATTCCTCGTAAGGCCTCTTCCTCGTAAGACCACTCTGTCTTCATACTCGTCACATGGGAAACCTCCAAAGCCAGGGAAATGATGCCACGTGGTGGAATTCATCAACTTGACTTTGTTCTTCCTTTTCCTTATCATCACAATAAAATGTAACGGGTACGGTGGCTTATAAAACAATTCTTGCTGTACGTTACCATCCAGCTTAAGCTTTCAATCTCAAGTAGCTACGTAAATAGTTACTTATGACTTCACGTATCTTTGTAAGAAACCAGATCATCTGTTTAGTTTTATTCTGTCTTATTTTGTTTCATAAAATTTTAGCCATTTATTTTACGAGACTCACATTAATCTCATGCGGGCCTCATGCAGCCTTCACATAAATAAATGATTGAGATTTATTAGACATAATAAGACACCATAATATTAAACAGTGGATTTAAACTATCTTTGAAACCTACGTACTGATTAGCTTATGTCAGACTGACTTGAGATTTTTTTAACCTAAGCACCACGTTCACGTTTTTTCTTTTTGTATGTATTAATCTTTTCTTTAGAAAGAAAGGACAAAAGCGTGTGAGACGTGACACTCACGTGAGTCACTTCCCTTTCTCATTTCATAAGATATTGTCGACACCTCTCCACAGTCCACGTCGCATGTGACCGTGCAAAGAGAAATTTAAGAGCTTAATAAATTCTATACCGTGTCGTGACTTTTGGTTAAGTTATTAATTCCCGCGAGGACGTGGGGGCAGTTAGTCAATTGTTACTATCCCCTTAAGTATGATTTTGGCTGTGAACAGTATGGATTACATCATACAAACTAACATGTACATGTCTTAATTTAGACCAGTTTATGTCATGAAATCTGACCTTGTGCTAGATATAGCATCATTTTCTATACGATTAGGTCACACTAGTCTTTGACATTCAAACAGAAGAAGGAAAAAAAAATGTAAAAGTAAAATGAACATTCGTCATTGTGTGTGTTGTGTAAGAAAAGTCAACTTAAATGGTCCTGTAATCAAATAATGTGAGCTCTTATTAAAGATGAATTTGTTTACATGAATATATACGAAAATCATATACGTCCAAACATGGAGTTTAAAGACCTGAACATAGAAATCAAACATCTCAATTAGACAAAAGGTATACAAAACAAACCTAGTGTCTTAATCGTAAATTTGATCCAGATAGACCCTGCAACATTCGGTGGTGGCGTCAATCTAATCGTTGGGACGAGAGGCAGAGACGCCAAAAATGTCAATCTGAATCCGATCAGTAGAAAGATGGTTTTGCATACAATGTTTCAATTCCGACAAAATAGGATAAGGGTTGTTGAGGAGATTTAGGTCAATAGAAAATGTTCTGACAGCAGTTAAGCATTTTGACGTATAAACATAACTTGGTTGAAGAGATTAGGTCAAAAGAAAAGAAAAGAAAAAGAGGCTGACTCTAAATATCTTACTTTATGAATTCGTCACAGGTTCATTGTTTAATCTACTGTAGAGGATAATTTAAACTATCGGATGTCTGAAAAGAAGGTGTTATAAATTATACAGGGCGTGGGTGCTTATTTAAGGTTTAAAATATTTAACTAGTATTAAATTATCTAATTAAAATTAAAAATTTAGAATACTCGAGCTTATAAACCCTATGGTGCCAGAAAACTCTCGAGATGAAGAATTGAAACCCAAATGTAAAAACTACTGTATATGCCTAGGACAGGTTGAAATTTACGAAGAAAGTTGGTTGGGCTGGCATTTTGGCAATCACAAGATCATAAGGCTGACGTATAATATCTGCCAAAATTAATATGGGCAGTGAGGAACCGTTGGGGAAGATGAGGATTGATTGGTTTCTGTATCTACGTTTACAAGCCGTTTTGAAATTTTCGAGGTGAATTCATTAACTAATTAGATTCAATTACAATAATGTGATTAAATTGAATTCAATTTATACTGTTTATAACAAATTTAGTAATATTATAATTGAATTCAATTACACTATTTGTAACATAATTAAAATAAATTTAATTAATTTACATGACATTTTTACCCTTAACTAAAAAATAATCTTATTAAATACTAAACATAGAGTAAGTTATATGATAGGGTTAGATGGGTATTATTAGAAAAATATTTTTAACGTTTAAAAGAAGAATTAAAGTCTCAGTTTGTAATTCAATTCTAATATTTTTTCAGGTGAATTCAATTTATAAAAAATGATAGAGTTGAATTCGTAAATTCAATTCAAGTGTTTTGAATAGAAAAAAGAGATAGTTCAATTCATTAAATAATTTTGTCTATTTCAAAATATTTAAATTTCGTACCATTCCAAACGCGCATCGTAAAGAGATTCCTGTCTCCTTTCCAGTGAATAGAAACACCAAGGTGATAAAGACGTGAACAGCTAAGCATTTTGCGTTTCTGACATAAGAAGGAAACCGTGTCCCGGCGTCCGCGTCAACACGAGGTACTAGGTTGTAAGTGAAGTAAAGTCCAAGGAGGTAAAAGTAAAACTTTTACCTAGTCATAATGGTTATGGGTTTATACTTTGCCTTTGGGGAACAGTCTGTTCCGTAAACTAATCAACACAAATGTGTACTCTTACGTAATAAAGTAGCGATGACATCACCCTAATCCAACAGAGTTATCTGTTACGCGTGTAATTCCTACGGCGTCTATGGTTTGGCCTTGAAAAATCTGTTCTACTTCTGTCCTTTTCACTCCCTTACCCTCTCTTTCTATCCTCATTTTCACACTGACCATCGCAAGTTCTTCGTTTCGTCTGTCTCCTTCTCTCCTCTTGTTCCTTCCTATAGGTCCGTGAACGTTTTCCACATATCACGTAATCTCGCACTTCTCTCTCTCATCTGAGATTTTTCTTCATTTCTATTCTCATCCTATGTTTGCGACTGGTGTTCAGTGTTCACACTGTTTATTTAATTATACACTAAGCTGTTTTTCTACTTCATCATCTTCCTTTTGGTTTCTTGTGGCTTTTTGGTGCTCCATTTTCTTCATTAGCTTTTGATCTCGCTTGATAAAATTCTTCATCTTCCAACCCACTTTGCCTTTTCCCTTCTTTTTCTCTGTATTTTTTGCCTAAGGGGGCAAGAGCAATAACTTGAGATTGCGGAAAGTTCTGATATTGAAAGTTTAGAGGATATAATGAAGTGTTTTTCTATCTTCAAGGATAAGGCGAGGAGTAAAAAAAAAGAAGCAAAATCAGCCCCAGAATTAAGAGATCAAAGCAGAACAGAGGGTCCATCTGTGAGCCGTACAGCAAGATCGCTTCCATCTCCAAGAAGCATAACTGAATTGTACCAAGAAAGAGTAGAAAATTTGAGAGCTTTCTCTTATGAAGAGCTCAAAGATGCTACGAATGGATTTAACAGATTGCTGAAGATCGGAGAAGGTGGTTTTGGAAGTGTGTACAAGGGAACTATTAGGCCTCTCAATGGTGAGGGTGGTTCTACTGTGGTTGCCATTAAAAAGCTCAACAAGCACGGCTTGCAGGTACACTTAAAAAGTCTCTTTGTCATTGGCATGCTTAGGTATATGTTTCGCCTGCAGGTTCTAAAGGATCAAAAGTTTGCAATCAATGTGCTTGTTCTGTTGCAGCTCAATACTTATTTTTTTTTGGATTCAATTTAATCTCCTTTCTTTCTCTAAAGAAGGAAAAAAGTTTCCAGTATTGAAAAGCTTACAACATTTGAGTGCTTGATGATGTTTATAGAATGCGAACTTTTACTTCCACATGGGAACTATTATGTATGTTGGAACTTCAATAAAATCCCACTGAACCCTGTCTCATATCATGTTTCGTGGGTTCATAACTTATCATTTCATTCTTTATTATCATAGGGTCACAAACAATGGGTAGCAGAAGTTCAATTTCTTGGGGTTGTAAATCACCCAAACCTGGTAAAACTCCTAGGCTATTGCTGTGTGGACAATGAAAGAGGGATCCAAAGGATGTTGGTATATGAATATATGCCTAACAGGAGTTTAGAAGATCATCTGTTCAACAGAGGTTTACCCCTTTTACCTTGGAAAACTAGATTGGAGATTATCCTTGGTGCAGCTGAAGGGTTGGCTTACTTACACAATGGAATGGAAGTGCAGGTATCATTTACATTTGGATTAAACTTGCTGAATTGTGCTGACAACATATTACTGTCTTTAACAAGGCGGTATAACAATTTATACATGTGAAATTGCATAACTTCTAGCTTTGTAGGATTGTGAATTATGATAACTTTCATACTTCACATATGGTTGCGTAGGTTCTGACGGTGGATAAGATTATGTTTGCAGGTGTCTTATCCAATAGTTGTTAGTAGCATTGTATGTGTAATTGCGTCTAAGTTGATTATATCCAAGTAAATGAATGTTTTGGCTTGATGTGAATCATTGCTAGAATAGGTGCCATGAAATTGATGTCTGAAAATCCAAAAGAAAAAAAAGTTGAGGATTACTTGAAGAGACCACGCTTATCAATCTTCTGCTGAATGCTTGCTTCTGATTCACATGTTTGTTTTTCTAAATTTTCAGGTAATTTATAGAGACTTCAAATGCTCCAACGTATTGCTGGATAAGGATTTTAAACCGAAACTCTCAGATTTTGGTCTTGCTAGAGAAGGGCCTACAGGCGACCGTAGCCATGTGTCCACTTCAGTAAGCAACTATACTAACTACATTTTCTGTCAATCAAACTTTTTCTCCATGTCTTAGTTTTTGTCCCTTGCCATTTGAGAACAGTAGAGACCTTATTTGGTATGAATTCAGATGGATATGATGCAGCTTTTAGGTGTTAACGAGTTGGTCTGACTATGCAGGGCACTGTTGATTGTAACCATAAACAAGAGTAGCTAGAATTGAATTGCTACCGCATTCTGGTTCTTGTGCTCATGCTAAACTTGGTACTATTATGTAGGTCGTCGGCACGTATGGTTATGCCGCACCGGAGTACGTTGAAACAGGCCGTCTCACGAGCCACACAGATGTTTGGACTTTTGGGGTAGTTCTATATGAAATCCTCACTGGCAGACGTACTCTTGAAAGAAACCGTCCAGCAATGGAGCAAAAGCTTCTAGGCTGGGTGAAACAGTTCCCAGCAGAAGGTAAACGATTCAGCATGATAATTGATCCGAGACTCAGAAATGAATACTCCATCACCGCTGCAAAAAAAGTTGCAAAGTTGGCAGATAGCTGTCTAAACAAGAATGCCAAAGAGCGGCCAACTATGAATCTAGTTATAGAGCGTTTGAAGGAAGCAATTCAGGATTCAGAAGCACAAAACCTGCCTTCAACCAGTGGGACCGGTCAATCTGCTCATCAATCTAGAGTGGTTCAGCGAAAGCAAAAGGGCATTGTTGCATGAGTCTAATACTTCATATTCTTCTTAGTATACAGAAAGTAGGAAAGCTTAAAGTTCTACCTTTGAGAATCGCTTGCATATGATCTAAATTCATTCACCTGCAACTGGGTTTGTTGGCTCCTCCTGAAAACCAGATCTTCTGTCCAGTTTTATTCTGTCTTATTTTGTCTCATGAAATCTCAGTCATTTATTTTGCGGGATTCGCGCGGACCTCATGCGGACCTCACATAAATAAATGGCTGAGATTTATTGGACACAATAAGATACCATAATATTGGACAGAGGATCTGAACTCCTCCTCTTGACCCGCACTGGACCACCTATGTAGTAGTAGTAAACTGTCTTTGCTTTTCCTTTTCCTATTGTCATTTATCAATTTACATCTTTTTTTATGTAATAAGTAAGATGAGGTTGAGGAAGAAGTCAGAGGAAGAAGACTTAAGAGTGGATACGACGGCTATGTCTTAAACTTTGGTTCCATGACATGAAGAACAATACTCTTCCTTTAGATTCAGGCACTGTCAAAATTATTTTCAAAATTTTTGTAAGGCACGAGCTTTTAATAAAGGGTACTTTGGTTTGACAATTTTGTAAGTTCAACTTGTTCACACAAGTCCTCTTCTGTTTCTCCACGGAAAGACTTTGTTCACAAGTCCTCTTCTGTTTCTCCACGGGAAGCTTCTCTGGCTTCTTCGCCATGAAGAAAGATCACGTTCATGCACTCATTCTAAGTTGGAACAAGTTGATAAGAAGCAACGTAGTATTGACGTTAATCATTAAGTTTGGTGTATAAATTAAATAATCGACTAAAAATGCAGAAATTGGAACGAATTAATTAAAAACTTGAAATTATCAATAAGAGCATTCACTGGTCTCTTTCAGTCTAAAACTTTTCTTAAAAGGGATTTCTTAAATTAAGTTTTTGAGTTTTACTTTATGGTCTCACAATTTTGAAACAGTTTTCTACTAATTAGTGATAAGACTGCGTATTACTGGACCTCTCTAAACTCGCATATTAGCGAGATTCCTATTAAATGTTATTGTAGTTAGTTTCGTCTCAGTGCCTTTTTTTAATAATTCTTAGACTTAAAAAATACCCATAAAAAGGAAAATTTACCAACTTTTTTATTTCAGAAAAGTCTACTTCTAAATAAGGTCAGAGGAGACTTTCTAAATAAGGTCAGATGATTAGTCAACTCTCGAGAAATCAGCTATAAGGTTAACTCCTATGTTAGGATCCAGCTGCTATATAAGGTTGGCTAATTTGATGATCCAGAGTATAAATAAAAGGTATTTGAACATAAATTTAACAAAAAATAAAAGATAATTGAACACTTAAAAGTGAAAGGAGTCAAATTAAGAGTATTATATCATTCAATTGAGTAAAAGTCATAAGTCAATGTATCCGATGCGTAAGACTCTCTGTTTTGTGAAAATTTGAGAAGGGTTATAATATAGATATTTTTTTTTGTATTTTTATTTTTTACAAAGAGATTTTTTTTATGATTTAAACATGTGACTTTATGATTACAAAAAAGTTCTAAGACTCATCATCATTCAATTAAGTAATTGTCTTAAAATCTTTTAGTTAAACGGGTAACTCTTAACGAGTTTCTTATTTTTTTTATATTTTTGTTAAATTATTATTGAATTTGAAATTCTTGACATATTTTTGAAAGAATTTAATTTTAAAAAATTGTTCGTAAAAGAAATTAAAGTCACGTATTATTAAACCACTCTAAATTTGACAACTCTACCAAATTTTTGCTGTTATTTTTCGCGAGTGATTTGAAAACCTAATTGAGTGTTCGTAGACTCATAGAGGGATGAAGCTCATATACAATTAAGGGTTTTATCTTTTTCCTACCGCTTTTATTATATTGTTTGACTACATAGTCTTCGTATCACGACACTGGAATTCAACTTTTGAGAAGCTGTAGAGACGACCTTTCTCCATTATAAAAGAAGAAAGGTTATTATGATTTGCATAGCTTAGGTGCACGACCACTAATGAGTCGTCGCAGACTCCAGAAGAGATGAGGCTATTATAAAATTACGGTGCTTTATCTTTTTCGACCCTTTTCTATCGTCTTGCTTAATTGTGCTTGGTATAAATTTTGTAAGTATCTTAAATTCCTGAAAAATGTAATATATAAAAGTGTAGGAGTTTCTATCACGAGAAATTCTAATTCACTGATCTAAAATAAATAATTAATAAAGGGAGTTGTAAAATTTTAACGAAGATAAAGAAAATAATAAAATAAAAGTTTTTCAATAAGATAAACCTTGATTTACATATGATTTGGACTACAACTGATCATTGACACAAAAGAACTATTTCATTAATTATATATTGAATATGATACTAAATATTTTTCTTTTCTTAAGATTGGTTAGTTGAAAATATGTAATTTAATTAACTTTTATTATTTAACAACTTTAGATACGATTCAAAATTCAATTAAACAATAATTTTAACCTGTTTGACAATCAATAGAGTGCATTAGCTGATAGCTAATAGCATATTATATCAACTCATTTGACTAGTAGATAACATTAACTGTTTATTAGGGATGTTTGGTAAAATCAGTTATTTAGTAATAACTGTTTATGTGTAAAATAACTTATCACTTTTAAAATTATTGAATATTTTCATAAGAATTTATATTTTGCATGTTTAAATTTTTAAAAATTAAATTTACAACTCTAATAAAAATATAGAACAAATAATAATAATAATAATATTTGAGAGAGAGATCAAAGATTAGAGAATGTATTTCAATTTCCAATTTGTTAAGAAGCTTAGAGAAAAGTGAGTAAAGTGAGGGTAGGAAGATTTGAACGTTATGATGCAATTGATTATAGAGAGTAAAGTGATGACACAATCGTCATTCAATATAACTTTTATAAACTAAACATTGAAAATTAAAAAGCTCCTTAGAGTTGGTTGATTTAGCTTTTTAATTTTCATTGGGTTGAATCAACCAACTCAATCAATTGATAACCGAACAAATTTATTAGCTTATTGACATATTCGAACAACTAACACCTTCCAATCATCTAAAATATGGCTAAAAAGTCATCTACCAATGAGACCTAAGAAAGAAAATAATATCGAAGCAAGACAACATAACATCTGCAATTGCATTTAATCTAGTTGAATGCTTTTCCTAGAAGAAATAATTTTTGGAGCAACAAATTAAAACTCTTAGTTACTACAAGTAATTTAAAGACTTGAATTTTTACGAATTCAAACTTTAATCTAAGAAATGATTATTTCAATCAATAAACTTGCTTGAAAGTGATAGTAGAATAAAAGAACAGAAAAGTAATCAAGAGCAAATAAAATACTTTACTATAGGACCCATTATGATCCTTTATATCTCTAAGATCATATTTTAATTTTACCCAAATTTGGACAATACAAGGTTTTAAATCATTTTTAATACTTGTCATAATGTTGTTTTCTGATTCCCACATACTAATCCCAATCTGCAAAATAAAATGTATTGTTATTCCAAATCTTCTTGATTCACCTTGATTATTATTGAAATTGCTCCTCCATTTAAATTTTTGAATTTGGATTAAATCCAAGTCTTTTTCCATTTCTTCAAACCTTTTCTTGCAAAAATAAACAAAACACTAAAATTTTAACATGTTAAGATAGATTATGAAAGATTTTAAATGCTAAAAATAAGGTAAAATTATGACACAACAATACTTTATATTATTTCACTAAAATTAAATGGTGCTTCTTAACGTTATTTAAATATTTTATTTTTATTTTAAATTAATATAAATAATTGTATAATATATAATTATTATATTTACTAATATAGTTGTATAACTTTATATCAAGTACATGTCTTTATTTTATTTTATTTATAATAATTTTTATCAATTATTATAAACTATTGAATTAGAAATTATAATGTTATATAAATCTTAATTTTATAATGATAAACAACATTTTAATATCTTTATATAATTGATATTTTGTAAAATAATTGAAACTACACTAACTTTATAATATTTACATGTAAACTATTTTAATAATAAATATTAAAATTCTAATCAAACATGAAATAAATAAATTATTTATATATTCATATTCAAATATTTAATTTAAGTTTAAATAAAATTAAAAATTAAAATCTCTTAAATTTTGCATATTTAACAACATACATATAACATGATGCAATTAAATATACATAATTTAATTTTCATATATTTGTGTGATTTTTTTCAGATTAATAAAGAAAACTTTATATTCAGGCTAATTAAATATCCCAATTGAGTTTTTCAAAAATATTCAATGAATAGTTTTAAGGTATCAACTAATTTCGACCCTTAAAGATGATATGATTTTGGAGGTTTGGTGTTTGTTCTTGAAATCTCTGAAAGTAGTTTTGCATTATTTGTAATACTCCTGTGTATTTTATTTATTGTGCTAGCTATACGAGATACTTGTTTATATTAATAGTATCCTCACCAGTAGGATTAGTGAAATTTGATACCAATATGAACATGAATAAAGATTGCGATATCAACAAACCCAAAATTAACACACAAAAAGATTGATATGTATGCTCCATACATCATCGCCTAGTCTGAAGTCTCGCAATAAAATAAAATCTGGAGATACCAATATGAACATGAATAAGGATTGGGATATCAACAAACTCAAAATTAACACATAAAAAAATGGATACGTATGCTCCATACATCATCGCCTAATCTGAGGTCTCGCAATAAAATGAAATTTGGAGAGGTCTAATAGTATGTAATCTTATTCTTACATATGTATGGTCCATACAAATCCAAAATTAACACAAAAGAAGATTGATATGTATCACCATACTCATATAAAAGATAGGATTGAGAGGGATAAGGTCATAGAGTTTGATCACAACTAGCAAGTTATTAGAGAATTTAAAATTGGAGTTTCATTTCATTCATAATGTATAACCTTTTACAAGTACCCCTAAGCATATTGAAACCCTAAAAATAGAATCTAAATAGCTCTTCTCTCTGCTTCTCCAAATCTGCCAGAGATTGCGAGATCCAGAGGTAGTTTTTCTCTCCATCGTTGCTTCCATTTCTTTTGATTCGTGGGTTACTGTTTCTTCTGTTTGA
>JAOSBL010000128.1:25265-46620 GCA_027568915.1 Erythroxylum roraimae
TTCATAATTGGATGTGACATATCTAATATGTAAATTCCATTGCATAATGTACCAGTACCATAAAGCATTCCATTAGATACCGCTCTGGTGTGCTAGCATCACTCTTGAGACCTCTCTCTCTATCACTTGAGGAGAAGGATGACACTAGGGTTTCCTTCTTCTTTTTTAAGGCAGATGAATCTCACTCATATCAAGTCATACTATACATCTATATATATAGTAAAACCCTAAGGCCCAAAAACCCAAAACCTATTAAAGCCCAATAAATGTTCAGTCTTTTAGTGTGCGACCATGTAGGCTTATTTAATATTCATAGTAGGCCCAAGCTTCTTTTAGGCCCACAAGTTTCAAGTAGTCTCTTACAAGACATTATAACTATCTAATATTAAATAAGATCAAAGTCCAACATTGCCTAAATCACATATGATAAATTATAGTACATTCTATAATTGGTTCGTGGGGCATACACTAACACTTT
Source organism: Erythroxylum roraimae (assembly GCA_027568915.1). Lineage (NCBI taxonomy): Eukaryota > Viridiplantae > Streptophyta > Magnoliopsida > Malpighiales > Erythroxylaceae > Erythroxylum > Erythroxylum roraimae. The sequence goes on from JAOSBL010000128.1 coordinate 25,744, forward strand.
TAGGTTCTATAAATTTTGAGTCATTTAAATGTTTATATTATCAACTTGTAAAACAAACAATTATCAACTTGCAAAACAGCCTACCTTATCCTTTAATAATAATCGTTCTATTTCTGATAGTCCATTTGACTTACCTCATTATGACATTTAAGGTCATTCTCTTATTTTTAGTCAATAAATTTTGTAACCTTGCTATTTATTGATTATTATTCTAGGTTCACGTGGATATACTTTATAAAACATCATTATGAGTTGCCATAAATTTATATTACAATTGCTACCATGATTAAAACTCAGATTTCTCACACTATTAAAATTGTTTGCACAAACAACACTATGGAGTATCAATACTCTTCTTTACTTCAATCTCTTAGTCAAAATGCAATATTGTTCAATGTTTATGTCATCATATTTCCCAACAAAATGGATAAGTTGAATAAAATCACCTTAAATTTCTTGATTCAGTTCATACTTTTTTTTCTTTTTGCCTCGTGTTTAAAAAAATTTAGGGAGAAGCAACTCTTATTATTGTCTATACTATAAATCATATTCCCACCTTGGTTCTTCATAATTTATCTCCTTTTGAAAAGTTGTTTGGTAAGCCTCCTGTCTATTCAACCTTACATCCTTTTGGTTGTGCTTGCTTTGTTCTTTTACAATCTTATGAACGCAAAAAAAGTAGAACCTCGCACTCGCCTATGTTGTTTCCTTAGTTATAGAATATAACACAAAGCGTATCATTGTTCGGATCCTATTTCAAATAAACTACACATTTCTTGTCACGTTACCTTCTAGAAAAATACCATATTCTCTTCTTTTTCCAAATTTCTTCTATTGAGTAGTTTCCATGTTTTGATACAAATAACTCTAATGTACCCAAAATTTACCCTAACTCATATGCTCTCACTTAATCTACACTAAGTGATGATCTTGCATCTATACCTACACTTGATACCACTCTTTATTATTCCACTCGCCTCATCATCTTACTGATTTTCACTATTATTCTACTATTGCAACTGTCTATGAGCCTCGCTATTATCATAAGGTGAGTACTGATCCTCTTTGGCAATAAGTTACGAATGAAGAACTTTAGGCTTTAGAGAAAACTCATATTTGGTATTTAGTTGTTCTTTTTCCTAATAAGATGTTTATTGGCTACAAACGGGTTTACGAAATTAAAATTCGTTTTAATGGATTTGTTGAATGTTACAAAGCTCGTTTAGTATCCAAAGGGTATATTTAAGAGTATGACATTGATTATGAAAAAAAACCTTTGCTCTTGTAGCTCAATTAACCTTTGTTCACAATCTATTAGCTATTGTTGTAGTTCAAAAATGACAACCTTTTCAAATGGATGCTAAAAATGTCTTTCTCCATGGTGATTTGTTAAAAGAGGTTTACATGCCCCTGTTATAGGATAACATTTTCCCTATAAAGTTTGTAGGGTTCGACAAACCTTGTATAGATTGAAACAAACTCCCAAGGCTTGATTTGTAAAATTTACCTCCACCCTTATTCAATTTGGCTTTAATTCTAGCCTACATGAGTCTGCACTATTCATTCAGTGCACTACCTAGGGCATTGTTCTTTCATTAATTGATGTCAAAAGTATGATAATAATAAGTGATGATGCTTGTGGAATTTCAAATTTACAACATCATCTTAGTTAGCCCATTTTGAACCGAAAAATCTGGACAGTCTCAACTATTTTTTTGTTTTAAAGTTTCTTATACTTCCTAAGGCTACTATCTCTATAAAGCCAAATATGCAAGCATCACCGACAATAAAACTGTATCAACTCCTTTGAATGACACTCCTTTTAATGATCCCACTTTCTATTGACAACTTATTGGTAGTCTTATTTTTCTAATTGTTACTCGACCTAATATCTCATATGTTGTTCATATGGTTAGTCTGTTTATATCTGCCCATTGTTTATCTCATTTTTTTTGTTGTTATTTGGATCCTTCGTTACATTAAAGGAACTCTTTTATGTGGATTACACTTCTTCGTTATTTCCTATTTGACGTTATCTAGTTATTCTAATGCTGATTAGGCTATTCATTCAATATAATGTTGCTCTACCATTAGATATAATATCTTCTTAGATGATTCTCTTATATATTGGTGTAGCAAAAGGCAAACTATTATTGTTCGATCTAGTACCAAATTTGAATATCCCGCTTTTATGGATGTTATATCATAATTACTTTGGTTATGATAGTTATTAACTGTTATGAATGCCACAGAGTTTTCTGCCACTATGCTTCATTGTGATTATAGATATGCTATACTAATTTCTCACAATGATGTTTTTTCATAAACGAAACACGTTAAAATTCTCAAGTCACCATACATCTTATTCCCATCTCCTTAACTAGTTAACTAGTAAACGTATTTACAAAAACACATCTTCCCGTTGGTTTTCAAGATTTAATTAACAAATTGAAGGTGACATCTACCATCCAATCTTAGGTTTAGGGATTATTACAATTCAAATTAAATAAGGAGTTAAGATTCAGATTAGACCAAATATTATTTTTATCCCATGTGTTTAATATTAAGGTTAGTTGAAGTCATATCTTATGTACGTTCATATATATCATGTGTAGTTATAAATAGGCTGTTTATTGTAAGATGAAAATCAATTGAGTAAACATTTTATCTCTAGCATTTCGTTCTTTCTTTCTATAACAAATATAGTTTTTAAGTTTCGTATTATTTCCTTTTCTAAAAATAAAATAAAATAAAATCCATTAGCTTTAAATCGGAACGAATTCACAAGTGGCTTCGATTTTCGAACCTTGCTTTTCTACCAATTGTGTTTTTCCTATCATGGAACTTAGAGAAGAGACAGCTGTAAGGAATTGACATACACTATAAAAGGAAAACACAAAGGCAGTTGACACTAGAAGGAAGAAGTGTCCCCGCGTGACTTGTCAACATTTTGAACAAATATTTCAACCCAAACCACCAAATCCAGAGAAAGACAGACCGCAAAGGTTTGGCAAAAAGTCAGCTCTTTTGTTTTCATGCAGGATGCATATCATGTCACCCTTCTCATAGGCAATAGATTCTTTCTTATATATAAAAGAGGGATCTTTCAAAGACTTCATTGTGCTCTTCTTTTCTTACTACACAGATGAAATAAAGAATATCAAATGGCTTGACCTAGAGGGCGAGAAAATTAAAGTCTAATGGATAGCGAAAGATGTCTACTTTCAAAGTTGAGACCCTGACTATTCGTTGAAAATTGGAGATTTTGATTTTCCTTCACTTACAAGAGGGTATGTTTTTGTTGAAGCCTTTGATGAATTCATGTGTATAGACTCGTATAGCCTCTCTCTTCCTTGTTGGACTATTTAATATTCTAATCCTCTGATGAGCTTGTGATCTTGGGATATGCTTCAAGTTTTAAGAATTAATCCTCATCTTATTTTTAGACCTATGCTTAATTTGATTACTCCTGCTCTTTTGTTGGTTATAGGTGCCTTGGGATGTGTGTTTGAAGTTCTGACGTTCGTGCAAGACTTTCTTGCTTCCAATAGATGGGTTAGTTGCCGTTCAAGCGTGGTAGGTCTTTGGGGTTTGTTGATTAGAGTCAAGGGTTTGGTTATTGGTGGGACTGGGAACAAGTTCTCTCTATTGTCTAAGCGGCTTTACTGACTTTTGTATGCTGTGGTGAACATTCTTTTTCTCAATTTAAGTTGCGGGATCGTTCTTGTTTATGGTTCCTAGAGAGGTTTTGCAGTCAAGTTTGTCAGTTGCCTTTTCTATTGTATGCTGAGCAACACTTGTTAAAGCTGGGGATTTTGTTTTCACTAGCTTGTGCTTCACTGTAGGTTGCTACGTAGTTTCATTCCCTTTTTGGTGGGATTTTAGATTTGCAGATTGCTTCAGTCGTTTTCTGTTTTTGAAAAGAAGAGCCTATGCATATTGATATGGGGGGTCTGGTTTGATTTCAGCAAGGCAAGGCTTTGGTTCAGTTAATTGTGGAGGTGGTGGTTGTTCCAATGGCTTTCCTCAAATGCGTGTTCTTTGCTTGTGTTCTAGTTTCTTCTTTGGCTCGTCAAACTCTTGGCCAACCCTGTGATGGGAATGATTTGCTTGCACTGAACGAATTCGCAGGGAATCTTAGTGATGGGTCCATAATAACAGCATGGTCCAAAAACAACTGCTGTCAACGGGATGGTGTCTTCTGTGAGAGCTATGACAATGGTTCAGTTGGTGGAAGAAGGGTGACTATGCTGATTCTTCCCAAAAAGGGTCTCAAAGGGAACATTTCAAGCTCATTGGGCAGTTTGGATCAGTTGAAATCACTTAATCTCTCCTTCAATCATCTTCAAGGTGGATTGCCAGTGGAGCTGTCAAGATTGAAGCAGCTAGAGGTTCTTGATTTGAGCCATAACATGCTATCAGGACCTGTTTCAAGAGTGATTTCTGGTTTACTATCCATTCAGTCACTGAATATCTCTAGTAATCGGTTCAATGAGGAATTGCTTGAGCTTGGTGAATTTCCCAATCTTTCTGTATTTAACATAAGTAACAATTCATTCACTGGCCAAGTTTCGACTAAACTTTGCAGCTTCTTCAACCGGATTCATATTCTGGATTTGTCAATGAACCATCTTTGGGGCAATCTCGGAGGCTTAAGTAATTGCGGCACATCTCTACTGGAGCTGCATTTGGATAACAATGGACTTTTAGGTGCTCTACCAGACTCTTTGTACTCATTGTTGGCTTTGGAACGACTCTCAATCACCAACAATAACTTCTCTGGCCAGTTAAGCAAGGAATTGAGTAAGCTTTCTAGCCTTAAAACCCTCGCTATTAGTGGCAACCAGTTTTCTGGTCAGATTCCAGATGTTTTCGACAATCTTACTCAACTTGAGCAACTCCTTGCAAATTCTAATATATTTTCTGGGCTGTTACCTTCAACATTGTCTTCCTGCTCGAAGCTTCACATACTTGACCTCAGAAACAATTCTTTATCTGGCCAAATTAATCTAAACTTTACTGCAATGCCAAGTCTTAGTACACTTGAAATTGCCAGTAACCATTTTTCTGGGCACCTTCCCAATTCTTTGTCTGACTGCCATAAGTTGAAAGTTTTGAGCCTAGCTAAGAATCGCTTGGAAGGTGAAATCCCTGAGAGTTTTGTAAGTCTCACAGCTCTTTCGTTTGTTTCATTGTCCAACAATAGTTTTCTGAACTTAACAAGGGCACTATTAGTTCTTCAGTATAGTAAAAATCTATCTACTCTTATCCTTCCAAAGAACTTCATTGGTGAGGAGATCCCCACAAATATAAGCGGGTTTGAGAATTTAGCTGTCCTAGGACTTGGGAATTGTGCTCTTAAAGGCCAAATCCCAGATTGGTTGTCGGGTTGTAGGAAGTTGCAACTTCTTGATTTGTCGATGAATCAATTGGGTGGCAGTATCCCTCCGTGGATAGGTCAGATGGAGAACTTGTTTTACTTGGACTTATCTAATAACTCACTCAGTGGAGAGATGCCAAAAGGTTTGGCTGCGCTAAAGAGCCTGATATATGCAAACTACAGTTACTTGACAGATTCTGCTGGAATTCCCATATATGTAAAGCGGAACCAGAGCGGTAAGGGTTTGCCGTACAAACAAGTCTCAAATTTTCCACCTTCAATTATTTTGTGCAATAACAGGATAAACGGAACAATTTTTCCTGAAATTGGACTGTTGAAGCAACTTCATGTCTTGGATTTAAGCAAGAACAACATAACTGGGACAATACCAGACTCAATTTCTGAAATGACAAATTTGGAAGCTTTAGATTTATCTTCCAACAACCTGTATGGGTCGATCCCACTATCATTTGAGAAGCTCACATTCCTGTCGCAATTTAATGTGGCTTATAATCAACTGAGAGGGCGAATTCCAACTGGAGGGCAGTTTTATAGCTTTCCCAACTCAAGCTTTGAGGGCAACCCTCAACTTTGTGGAGGAGTGTTTTCTCGTTGTACTGCTAATGACAACATACTGAAGCCAGTTACTCCATCCAATTCAAAATGTAGGCTTGGTGTAAGCAAAATTTTAGTCATAACCCTTCCACTAGGAGTTGGACTTGCAATAGTCCTTGCAGTTCTTTGGCTTAAGGTGCATAGGAGGGATATGGGGGATCCAATTGAAAGTATGGACGAGGAAACCAGCCGTCAAGGCAGGCTATCTGATTCCTTTCAGCCTTCAAAGATGGTGCATTTTCAGAATTCAGATTACAAGGACCTCACTGTTGCTGACTTGTTGAAATCAACAAATAATTTCAATCAAGCAAATATTATTGGTTGTGGTGGATTTGGTCTGGTTTACAAAGCCTCCCTTCCTGACGGCACAAAAGCTGCAATCAAGAGGCTTTCAGGAGATTGTGGTCAGATGGATCGTGAATTTCAAGCTGAAGTGCAAGCACTGTCAAGGGCTCAACATAAAAACCTTGTTTCTCTTCAAGGGTATTGCTGGCTTGGTAGTGATAGGTTATTGATTTACTCATACATGGAGAATGGGAGCTTGGATTATTGGTTGCATGAATCTGTTGATGGCGTATCAACTCTTAAGTGGGAGTTGAGACTCAAAATAGCTCAAGGTGCAGCTTCTGGGTTAGCTTACCTTCACAAAGTTTGTGAACCACATATAGTTCACCGAGATGTGAAATCAAGCAACATACTTTTGGATGAAAATTTTGAAGCCCATTTGGCTGATTTTGGTCTCTCAAGGCTTCTCCGACCTTATGACACGCATGTGACAACTGATTTGGTTGGAACATTGGGTTACATTCCTCCTGAATATAGTCAAACATTGACTGCAACTTGCAGAGGTGATGTTTACAGTTTCGGGGTTGTTCTTCTTGAGATTATTACCGGTAGAAGGCCTGTAGAAGTTTGCAAAGGGAAAAGCTGCAGAGATTTAGTCTCTTGGGTGTTTCAAATGAAGTCTGAGAAAAGGGAGACAGAGGTTATTGATCCATCCATTTGGGATGAAGATCGTGGAATGGAGCTTCTGGATGTTCTTGAAATTGCCTGTAGATGCTTAGACCAGGATCCCAGGCGGAGACCCCTTATTGAAGAAATTGTTTCATTGCTTGACAGTATTGGGGTCCAAGGCACATATGACTGAACTTTTCTCAATTTTGTACATCGAAGTTCTTTAGTTTCAATTGGGTTGAATGGAGGATGGTATAATTGTAAAGTGAGGACTTTGTCCATGAAATGCTAAAACAAGTAATTCACTACTATTCATGAAAGCATATCCGTGCAAGCCAAGAGCACAAACAAGCCATTAATATTTTCTGACAAAAGGCAAAGTTGCCTTTCCCAACTTTGCCTTTTGTTTTCAGCTATTTGGTTTTGCTCATATTCTATTTTGGTGGATGTATGCAACATCTCATATGCATGGCCGGGACTATTTTGCGACACTGTCTGCAAGCAGTTAATCAGACCTTCCCTGCATTGCATTGCATCAGAAGTCCTGCCGTGGAATGTATTTAATACCTTTTTGCACTGAAACACCAATGCCTGGTTCAGAGCAATTGGATCACTGTATCAAGTCTAACATGAGTTTCTGCTGGTTCTTGCCCTGGTCTTTCATTTCCATTTATCTAGTGTTGACAGGTTCAGCTATCTTCAATTTTCAATGACCATAGTCCAATGAGATGGAGCATAATCAGCTGCGATTGCTAGTTTGCAATGATCGTAGGAGGGTATTCTATGCAGCTATGGTTATTTTTAGGGATGACAAATTGGCCACAGCTTGATCCGGCTCGAGTTGACTAGGCTTGAATTGAGCTCGGGCTTAGGAGGGCTGACGTGAATGGGTATCAACATTGTGGACTTTGGGCTGCCCGGCCCACCTACCTGGCCCATTGTCAACTTATTTATATCGGCATAAGCATGAATTTGGTGTTTCAATTTACTTATTCTTTATTCCTGCCTGTCCTGTTATTAAACCAGCAACAAGTAGTCACCTTCTTTTCTTTTCAGTATCATCTTTTTAAAGGGGCTCATGACGAAGGCAGACGAAGGAACGCTGGATTAGTATTACATCGTCAAGCCTCTCATGACATGAACAAGTATACTTTCTATTTTTTTCAAAGTGAAGAAAGCTTACAAAATTTATTTTAAAAGATTACATGTTGCCCTACGAACTCTCTCCAAGAAAGGATTTTCACTGATTGAAATTGAAATTTTCTGTTGACTCTTGATTCATAAGAAACCCCTTTTATACTTTCCTTTATCTTGCCTCTATTTTCAATATGCTATTAATTATATATATTGAAGGTATATAACTATCTTCTTAATTTTCTACTATTGTTGAAGAGGAATAATACCTACGATGATGTGTAACCTACCTCATTCCATTCCATCCTTGACTCCCCAATTTGAGAGGTCACAAAATATTGAATTTTGGATGGCAAAGGATGGCTTCCAAAGCCATCAATTGCCATTTCATCCTGTTTCAAAATAGACTTCCAAACAATGCCCTGAGTCATTTGGACCATTCCATTCCATTCCTCCACCCACATTCAAACATACCCTTACGTATTAAGTTTTCAGATAATTTTTAATCCTTATGTTATTTGTGAAAGTTCATTTACTTCTTAATTTTCACCTCTTGGAATATGTTGAAATTCTATATTATCAAAGAATTGTAGTAATTTGACAGTGACAGTGTAATAAGGTAATAAAGCTACACTCATTCGTATATATATTTCCCTACCACTTAGCGTAACACTCATTGTGAATCTATCTTGCTTAGAATTTCTTTAGCTCTAAGATCAACCACAAGTTCTAGTCCAATCATTAAGCCTTCATATTTTGCTTGATTATTGGTACCTAGGGAGTCCATTTTGAGGGGGTGAGGAGTTTTGGTTCCGTTTGATACAATTATAACTATTATGATATTAGCATTTTTTTTTACTAGACGCGTCGAATTTTAATTCCCATGTATTCTTCTCACAGTTGAGAATTACTCATCCTCTTCTACTTTGATTGAAGGATGACATGCTAAAAAGTCAGCTAATGCTTGACCTTTTATAGCGTTTTTTAGGATAATATTTTACGTTGAATTTTATAAGAGTCATAAGTCATTTCCTAATATTTCTTAAGAGGATTGACTTATTCAACATGTATTTCATTAAATCAGTATGTGAAACCATAAAGACATTATTTTATAACAAGTAATGCCTTAATTTTGAATAAGTAAAATACAAGGCCAGATATAACTTTGTGATGGGTAAGTATTTCTTTTATGTTGGTGTAAGAATTCAGAAAAATAGTAAATAGCTTGTTCATAACCAACCTCATTACACTAGGCCAACAGGCATCCAAAGGATTTTTCTACTGTAGAGATACATATCTTCAATGAAATTTCTTTTTTAGGGGCACTAGCACGGGGGATTTTGCTAAATATTCTTTGATACCGGTAAAAGCCACATGGTGCCTTTCCTCTCAGTCAAATTTATCTAAACTCTTTAACTTTAATAAGTCTGAGAATTCTTTTGTTCATTCTTGCCAGATTAGCAATGAATCATCTCATGTAGTTCATTTCTCCTAAAACCCTCTTAAGCATCTTCTTATTATGAGGTGGTTTTGCTTTAAGAAGGGCTTTCGTTGTATTCTTATCCAATTCAATTCCTCTATTGTGAACCAAAACCTTAAGAAGTTTCCTGCTTTTACTTTGAAAACACAATTTAAGGGATTCAACTTTAATTTGTGCATTCTCGTCTTATTAAAAGCTTCTTGTAGATCCTGGGTGTGATTTATACTCTCCTTTGAATTCACGCCTATATCGTTTATGTAAACTTCCAACGTATGTCATACAAAATCATAAGAAATGACATTCATAGCTCTTTAATATGTGGCACTTACATTCTTTAGCCCGAAAGGAATTATAACCCACTTAAACATCCCAATTGATCTTGGACATCTAAAAATTGTTTTAGAAATATCATTTTCAACTATAAGAATTTGGTTATAACTCAAAAAGTATTCCATGAAAAAGAAAAAAAATGTCCAGCCATCACATTTATTAAAGAATTTGCAATCAACATAATATATATCATTCGAAGTAGCTACAATTAAATCTCTAAGGCCTAGAAAAATACTTATTTTCCATTTTTCATGAATAGATGCACAACATTGGCCAACTACCCAGTGCACCTTGTTGGTCCAATAAAACTAGCCTTATATAATTTTTCAATTTTCCCTTTGACTTTCAACCCAACTTTTTTTACCATCGCCTTGGAGATTAATAATGAGGGTATAATTCTGTCTTTATTGAAAGCTTGCGTTTTACCAATATTTTACTCTATCCTAGCATCTTAGTATAGTCCTAAGCAAAATAGTCTTCAAATTCTTTCAAAAGTTTCACTAGTTCCAACTTTATCTTTAAGTTCGAGTCTTTATTAATAAAGACTCAGCAAAATTCTCCTAAATTGCCCAAATTCACTTCTTCTAGTGATTCTTGATTCTAACCTTTTTAATCATAAAAATTCTCTGGAGTGGGTTCTGACTCTTGTACACCACCATCAATCATTTGTGGTGCCTCATTTGCTTCAACAACTAGTTTTACATTATCATATCTATTTATTTCTTTTGAATTCTTCCAAATCTACTACATTTGATATTTGGATTCTCAGGCTGCAACTACCACGCATTCTTTTTGTAAGAACTCACTCATTAGGCTCCTCTATAGTAGGAATCTTCATCGGCATAAGAACAAACATAAGGAAGGACAAACATAGTAGGCTCCTCTTTCCTTATCCTTCCTTATACCAAAATGACTTTTGAATTTGTATCAGTTTTATATGATTCCTATAGAATTTTGCTTCCATCACATAAACCTTAGTACAGAATGATCATGAATCAGCCTATATGATTTCTACTTCATCTCCTTTTTATAAAAGTAAAAGTTAATGATGAGACGACGAAATCCTATAATTGGCATAGATCCAATCTCTCCCCAATAAGACTTAGTAGCCGTCATATGGATCAACAACCAATATTGTAGTTAATAAAGTTTTCCTTCCCACTGTAATATTTATGAGGAGAATTCCTCATATCCATGTAGTTTCACGTTGAATGTAGCAACATATACTTCATTTGGGATCAAGTCAACGTCACCTTTTCCTAATGCTATCATCATTTAAGTCGGCATAATGTTTATTATCGACTTATTATCCAGCTAAACTCTTAAAATTATTCTTCTGTTGATATGAGCTTTAATATATAGAGGTCTTATATGTTGTGTCATAACCTCATTTGATTTTTCTAAAACCATTTTCTTTGGAATTCTTGGTCATGTTGCCAATATTGGCACTCTGCATTCACTTTTCTAGAGAGAGGTTTCCACCCTCTTTGTACTAGATTTGTAAAATGATGCTGGAAGCTTTATGGATGAAACATTATATGGAACTTGAATAAGAATGTCTCCAATTGTAATGAACTCATTGGAATCCGTTTCTGGACTCTTAGAGTGAGCTGATTTCCTATGAAATCTAGGATTCACTTATGTGTTAACTCACTTTTTACTGATGACTTCTACCATTCCCTTTTTGTCATTAGGCTATGTAGTACTTTCTTCAGAGAAAATAAGTTTCACATGAAATGATTTTCTTGAAGTTGGCTCCTCTATTATCGTTGGTTTATTTTTCTCAAACTTAGCAGTGAATTTTTATTACTGAAGTTGTCTTTTTTTAGTTCAAGTTAAGGGTATCTTACTTGTTGCCAATGTCAGGATGGTGGTACCATAAATTTGGGTTACCTCCGCTAATAACTTGGAATTTGAGGTTCTTTTCTTTTTTTTTGCTTATAAGTTTGAGTGAATTCGTCTCGATGATTTTTCTTTGAGATATCTACCATATGTTGGATCATAGGAATTCTCCAACCCCATTTCCTGAAGTTGGTATTATATTTAGGAACAAAAACCAATGTTCTTGAATTTGATGTTGACTCTAAACGAATTTCCACAATTGTCAACTTCTTTATGATCTTTAACAATAGGCACAAATCAAATGTAGTGGCATTAATAGTTGCTAGCGGTGGGAACGGGTCTTCATCTATCAACATAGTTTGGTCAGCTTTAGCAAACATTAGACTTCCTTTATTGTACGGTTTTGGATTACATTCTTAAACCCCCAACATGAATTTGTTGAGTGGCTCCAATTGTTGTGATACTTACAACAATCTCTACCTTTGATTTCCTCTTCTATAGGAATTATATGCTAGGGAAAAGGTGATAAACTTTTCTTATAATAAATAATAAAAAATCTCCTCCATTTTGGAAATGTTAAAGGTATACTAAACATGGGTCCACGAAGCTTGCATTTTCTTTTAACTTTTGGGGATTTACGTTCCAAAGAGGGGCAAATGTAAGCTCTAAAGACATTGACTTTGACTACTGCCAAATTATAAGAATTCTTCTTAGTAACATAAGTGCCTAGTGAATTCTTGTTATGGTGACCTTCTTCCCTAGGAAGCTCTTCATATATAGAGGCTTTCACTACTAATTCATAGAAATCTCAAAATTTCATGTCTTGAAATTTCTTCCGTAGTTTAATGTCCAACCCCTTTTGAGCTAGTTTCATATATTTAGTTTCTAGAAATGTAATTCAACATTAACTTCTTATTTTTTTTAAATGAGTGATGAACATATCATCATTGTCACCACTCTTCCGAGTTACTATTGATAATTGTACTATGGTAATTTCAGGCTTAGTTTAAAAAAATGAGTATGAAACAATCTTTTCATTTTAGCCAAAGAAAAAAATTCCTGGGTAACAAAGTAAAAAATTTCCTGGGTAACAAAGTATACCACAAGAGGTGGTCCCTATTAAAGAATTCAAGATTAGATTGAGCTTAAAGTAGTTAATCTTTTCATAATTAGCTAATTCTCCATATTGTATAGTGAATCTAGCAATGTGTTCAATGGTAGATTAACCACCTTCACCAGAAAACAAGTTGAATTCAGGAAATCTGTAACCATAAGGATAAGGATTATCTTGATCAATATGTTCTAGATAAGGTTTAAAGAATTCTAGAAGGCCAAGCTGTCTTAAACTAAGCTCGTACAATTCTTGAACTGTTCTCTGACTACTTTCAGATCAACTTGCAGTCTCATTTGTGGTGAGTGAATAATGGGATTAAGGTTTATAGCTACAATGTTACCTCCCAAACCATATTATGGTTCCTTAGCTTCAGCTTCTCCACCAAATCCTTGTCTATCTGAAATTTGGAGCCTGACTGCATGTAGGTCATTACCTAGATTAATGCGAGGAGGCTTAGGTCTTTACCCAGATTAATGCGAGGAGGCACCATAGGGATATCTACACACAATTGTAGAGGGATATATCTTTCGTCTATAAGGGAGTAGCTAGAAGGCGGCTACATTCTCTGACTTCTATTATATGAGGAGCAGGATGCCCCTCGAGTCCTTCAAAGATTTTCTTTGCAAAGACAAGCAAATTTTGCCCACCAAATTATATCATAGCGATGTACGATTTGTCAACCTTCTTTGTTAAGAATTTGATTGCATCGATTGCGAAGGCCGCTTTAAATTTTAACTCTAAAACTTCATTTATGCTATTCCATTACAATGATTTTAGGTTCTCGCTTATAGGGAAGTTACCTGAAGACAAGGTTGCCTTCTCAAGATTTTTTACCATATAGGATACAAAGCCTTCATTCCCTACTATTATAGGGACTTCTTCTTTCAAGATTGGAGGCAAAACGATTTCTTTTCCATTATATGTTCCTGGCATCATGGTCCTATTAGACTTGCCAAATTGTTTGGTGTTAATCTAGATTGTAGGTGTGCCAAGGAGGAATTCTCCCATTATTTATACTTGACTTCTATCGGGGATATAAGTAAGCTTCAAAAAACTTAGATAGTAGAGTTATAAGCTACCAAAATGCTAAGATAGGCTTAAATAAAATCTATAATGAATAAAATAATTGATTGTTGCAAAAAAGAATCCCTAACTATATAAGATAATTTGATATAACAAAGGCAAATTTATAAAGTAAATTGATAAGTGTAGATTACAACGTGTCTTTGTGGGTAGTTTAGAGTGTATTTAGTTGTTAATTTGATTTTTAGTGCATTTTTAGGTTAGAATCATGTTAGTAAATATTTGTGTTTTAAGTGTTTTGTGAGTTAGAACATGATGTTGGGCTCAATTTTATATTTATGAGGTGCCTTGATGTGTTTGTTAATATTTCAGGGCAATTGGAGGAGATTCGGAGAAGACTCGGAAAACAACTTAGGGCCACGATCGTGAAAAATATGTCATGATCGCGACAAAAGCAAGAGCAAGGGGTCACAATCATGGGGAATATGCCATGATAGTGATAGAAGCTAGTGTAGGGAGCCATGATCATGGCGTTATAGGCCACGATCGTGACAAAAGCAAAAAATCCCAGCCACAATTGTGCCGCTAAGGTATACAATCATGGCCTGTATGACAGATATGCGGACATTAGTCCCGACTTAAGTTTTTGAGAAATTTTTTGGACCTTTAGGATCCGAAAAAGACCCTACGGTTGTCCTAATTGGAAATACTATATAAGACTTAATGATGTAACCTTAGGGGAGCTACATTCTGCCACTTTTGGGAAGTTCAAGATAGAGAAAAGAAGAGGGAGATAGAAGAAGAAAAGGAATAAGAAGCAGGTCCCAACGCTGCTGCTTCCCGGATTAAGTGGTCTCCCAATACTGCTGCCTTTTTGGATTGTCCGATCCAAGTTCTATTTCCTTTCCATTTCTTTTTTTTTCATTTAATGTATAAAATTGAAATGGATTGTATGATGATGAGTTTTGGATTGTTGACGATGTTCTAACTCTTCCTTTGAGATTTTACTTTGATTTAATGTTAATATTGTCGATTTTGTATTTTATTGATTGGGTGTTGTGATTAACTTCAATTTTTGCATATTGCGGTAACAAACCGAAAGGGTGAGCTGGATAAAAATGATTGGATTAGATTAACGAGAGTTAAGTGATCCAATAGATCACATAGTTTATCATATTGTTTTTTATGCAAAGAGAGATCCCGTGTAAGACCTGGTAATTTAGTAGAGAGCTTCCAATCTAAATTTAATTATAGGTCTTTTGTTAATTAAGATATTGCAAATTTCATAACTTAATTAGGGTTAATGATTTAGGGCGTGGGATTTTAACTTGAGAGAGAGTAATTCCCCTTACGATAGTCTAGAACCGACACCCCGATAACACATAATTAGCTAGGTTAGCATTAATGATAGGTAGAATCCCCTCTCATAACTTGGTAATCTCTCTTGACTAATTTCCATAGTCACCTTTTGTGTTGCTCAATTTCAATTCTTGTTTTGTGTTAATTTCTTGAGTTGAATTCAAGCAATCAAATTCTCGTGTTTATATTCTTGTTTCATTTTTAATTTCATTTTTATTAATATCTAAGCCATAGATAACCTGGGATTAGATTAGTTTACCCTTCTCATGGGATCGACCCTTTAAATACTACAACTCACGACCCGTGCACTTGTGGTAATTGACATTGAGGGATATAAATTGTAAGACTCAACACCTCGATCATAAATAAAGCTAAAAAATAATAAAATGTGTTTGACAAAGGTTGATTGATTTCTCTATAGTGATTTTGTTGTATTGTGTTTGTCTAGAGATTGTGTTAGCCGAAAATATTGTACGTCGTTGCTTAAGTACTGATAAATTTATAGTTCCTTTAACTTTGAGAAATTTTTTGCCATAACTATCCACTTCTTTATTTTTTAGCTAACTACTTACCACGATTCACGTTTTAGAATTCTGTAACTATTTAACTTCTTGTCCACTCAATCATGTTCTTTTTAACTATCTTCCATCATTTTCTCAACTTTCACATTCTACAAGTAATTTCCTAACGTCTAGTCCATTTCCTTATATTTTAGCTAACTATCTTCCTGCACTATATTTTTAATCTCAACATTTGCTTATAGGTTCTGTCAATTTTCCTCTCTATACTACAATGGATTACTTCATCAACGGAGGCTGTTGGATTTTTCCAGATAATCTTCGACATTTGCAACTCTTTATTCTCTCTCTCACTCACTCATGATACTTTCTTTTCGCATAACAGGTCAACTTATAAATTAGTAAAGAAAGTCATTCGGTACCTATTACGGGTGAGGAAACCAAAGGTCTTATAGCATCGAATCATTTGGCACAAAATGATTCCCCCAAGAACCTCTTTTCTATTATGGGTCACTGTATAAAACAGGTTGAATACGGATGATTGGATCAGATATATGGGCATTAATGCACTTTGCCCTTTCTGTCAAATCCAGGAAGAAACCAGAGACCACATATTTTTTATGCGTGAGGTGACAAATCAGGTATGGAAAGCTGTTCTAATGCAATGCTATTGGATTACCCAAGAGAATACTTTTCTGCTGTTGTTCAGTGCTTGGCAGCTCAAAGAACTCCCCCGATTTCGTCTCATATAGTAGTTGTTAGCATGTGTGTCCAATTTATATGTAAAGAGAGAAATACAAGGTGTTTTGAATCCAAGACCATGACTACAGACATTCTTACATTTGAAATTCTCGATAGCGTCAAAGAGCTTACGGCATTAAGAAGCACTCCCATCAATATAAACATTCTCTAGTTCTGTTTCTCTCAATTACTTTTCTATTTTGCCTAGGTAAATATTTACTGCTATTATGTTGTTTTAACAGGTATCCCCCTTGACCTCTTGTAAGCTTTTAACTATAATTTTTATTAATGCATTCTTTTTTGGAATTTTTTAAAAAAATACATGTTAATTATGTATAACTGTTTGAAATTCTTGATTCATGGACTTCTGAACCGAATCTCATATGCATTAAATCTCTAGCCAAATGACTTCTAGAACTTATAGTATTTGAGCCTCTTTCACTTTTGGGCCAAATGAACTAAATTAGTTTAGGCTATCAACAAAATGGAATAGGTAAAGGATGTCAAATCATTATAAATTATTTTTCTTAATAATTTTTTTGCATTTATATACTTAAATTATACCTTATTTATTAGTTTATGCTTTTGGTTGCATTTTATGTACGTATTAGTTTACTTAATAAAGACATTCTTTATCTTTATATATTTTCTTATTTATTTTTTAATATTTAATACCAAAGATAAAGTTCATAAAATAATTAAAATTATGATAAGATTATAATTATAACATTCAAATTATAATTAGATATTATTCATAAATTATTTCGAATTACAGTTCTATCAAAACAAAATGTTGATAAAATTAGTACATATTATGTTCTTTTATTATAAAAGAGTAATTGATATTATAAATTAAAATATAAAGATATTTAAACATACATGTGAATACTTATTAAAAATAATTTTACTGATTGAACCTGATAGTGAGGATCTTAAGCAAAACATTACTTGTGTATTTGATGATATACTCATTATGATGGTTACATAATTAATCCTTATACTTAAGCATACTAAAATATCTCCCTTAAAATTTACTATATTTTGATGTTACTTGGAACATATTCTATTTATGATAGTTCAATTAATAATACTTAGATATAGTACAAATTATAAAGATATAGTTAAGTAAATCAATAAATAACTTAAAGTAATTAGGAAGAATAATCTATTATTCTTAGTTAATAACAACTTGATAGGGATAAGACTGCATACTACTAGACCTCCTAAACCTTGCATTTCAGTGAGATTTTTGTTAGGTTGTTGTTGTTGTTGTTAGTGTAATAACGACTTGATAGGGGTAAGATTGTGTACTACTAGACCTCCTAAACCTTGCATTTCAGTGAGATTTTTATTAGGTTGTTGTTGTTGTTGTTGTTCGTATAATAACGACTTGATAGGGGTAAGACTGCGTACTACTAGACCTCCTAAACCTTGCATTTCAGTGAGATTTTTATTATGTTATTGTTGTTCTTGTAATAACGACTTAAGAATTTTCTAGTCATAATAAATTAAGATTTGAAAATTTGTTGTCATATAACAATTATAAATCAATTACTAATTTATAAGAATAGATATCAATTCTACACTATATGCCAAATTAAAAAGGTTAGATGATGAAATTATTAAATTATATGTTATAGCCATGCATAAATAGATTAAATCAAATCACTTTAACATTTTTATATTATTATACATCAAATTTGAACTATAATTATAAATTATCTAATTAAAAAGGTAAAGATAAATTAAAGAAGTTTTAAATTACCTAGGTCTAATTATAAATTAAAAATAAAATTTATAATTAGACATTGAAAACTAATGAGTTATACATATAGAACAAATAAATAGAAAAAAATTAATTTAAGTTAAGTTTGGGTTGATTGTAATGTTTAAATTTTTTTTAGATTAAATATGAAATACTTAATTTTATAAAATTAAATTCTAGTTATATAATTGGAATTAGATTTTAATTTTAATTAAATATTGAAAAACATATTCTTTCTCCATTAAAAAAAAAGGAAAGACTTTAAATGAGTTAATTCCTCTCTAAAGATTAAAGTTTATTTTTTTAATTTTGTGAAGGCATTAAAGATTGGAGATAGATTTGAACAACCTATAATTAATCATTTCTTCTAAGAAAAAAAATTGCACAATACTCTAATCAAGTTTGTCATTAATCATTCTATTTTTAATTACTAATTCTAATTATTTTATTAAACTGATCATTCATAAAATTATAAAAACATTTCCGCTGGGATTTGATCTCGTGGAACATTACTATGAATATCTTAACATTATAAAGTTGCATAATCTTCACTGGTAATGAGTAAAATTGGGTAAGCATTCTTCTATATTTGTAGTGAATGCTTCGTTTTATTGAGTAATACGTCTTGTTAATTAATTTAAGTAGATGCACGATTACGCTGGTAAAAAATGGATTTCTAAGTTCCAGATAAAATTAAAATTTGAAACTATGGTTTAAATCCTACCTGAACAGATAAGTGTGTATGTGTTTTAAGGAAGACGACAAAGGAAAAAAGTAACATAGCCCAGTTCAATCCCCCTCCTAGAATTCAGATAACATGATCTAACACTGATAGTTGTCTGCTCTTAAATTTGCAAATGATATATGCTCAAAAATATGTAGTTTATCAAAAGTTTTCGAAGTCGAATTGAGCTTCCATCCTAACGAGTTTGATGGAAGATGATTTATAAATTCATTGTTCTTTTTTGTTTTCACATAGAAGAGAACTTTTGATTTATTCGTGTTGGAGAGGAAAAAGAAGAAATGCTAATGGAAAGACTGGAAAGATTGAGCACCTGAAATCAGCTACTTTTCTTTTTAACCTACGTTCAGGATTGAAGAAGAACACATGAGTCACTTGGAATCTGATACGCTCCCTACTTTTATCCCATTAATCACCAAATAAATTCCAGATGGAGAGCGGTGAAAGAGTGACAGACAGACAGCAAGCAACCAAAACGATTAAAGCCAATTATATGAACAGAACAGAAAGGTCAATGCCAAGAATGATTCAGAGATGAAAGTGATACTTCTCTTCACTTACATAATCGCCCAAAAACGCAGAAACTTTTTCACCACGGAAACCGGTATTCACGACGCTGACATGGCGAAGTCTGTTTTGTCTTGTTAAATTTATAGACAAGGAGTGTTCTTATCAAACTGAAACTTTGTTTTATTATAATTAAGAATTTCCCATCAGGTAATATGTGAGGATTACTTAGTCATACTTTAGTATTTTTATGATCTACAAACAAATAATTAAATAAAAAAGATATTGAAAAAAATACTTTAGTATTTTTTATTTTTCAATTTATTTTGCTATTTTTTTTAACTTTAAAAATAGTTCAATTGCTCACTCCTAATTAATTCAGAGAGGAGAATATATCTGCAAGTTGAGACAAAGAAGAGAGCCTGGAAACGGAGGATGGAAAGAGAGAATAATAGGGACCAAAAATTCCAACTTAAGAGTGAGAGTGACGGGCATTTGATGGTGGTGACAATCATATCTCCATCACAGTTCCATTTCATGTTGTCCAAAAAGAGAGCGACGCGGAAGAGTGAGGAGGTGAAAGTTTGGGTGCTTACATGTATGACCGTAGAATCATCATCCATGGCGTATAATAGAATTATAGACAAGCGGCTGAAACACTGTGCTTGCACACTAGCCATGTGAGATTTTGCCTGCCTACAACGCTACTATATATAGTTATATACGATACAAACACCAGTATTACTTAGCATTTGGTTGCTGTTCTTACGAACGAGGACAACGGACAGGGACACGAAAGTTCTGTACCTCGTAGTATTTGCTTATTATCTTCACTTATTTTTGTTCCGTCTTTAGAGCACAAAGATATAAATTTTTTATTCCTTCCAAGACTGTGGTACAAGATTTCTTGTCCCAAGAACAAAAACAAAAAACAAAAGGAAATGTTAGAAATGCCTCTCCCCTCACATAAGCAATTTTTTATTCTTAATTATATTATTAAACTCATTATTATTATTATTATTATTATTATTATTATTGTTGTTGTTGTTGTTGTTATTATTGTTATTATTATAAATTTTAAACTTATTATCATCATCATCATCATTATTATTATTATTATTATTATTATTATTATTATTATTATTATTATAAATTTTGAACTTATTATTATTATTATTATACAAAATTAATTATCTTATTATTATTATTATTGATTATTGTTATTATTATTATTATTAATAATAATAATTATAAATTTTGTAATTATTATTATTATTATTAATTATTGCTATTACTGTTATTATTAATTATTGTTATAAATTTTCTACTTATTATTATTATTATACAAAATTAATTTTCTTATTGTTATTTTT
>JAOSBL010000128.1:46720-59159 GCA_027568915.1 Erythroxylum roraimae
TAATTTTCTTATTATTATTGTGATTATTAAATTCCTTATTATTATTAATTTTCTTCCTCTTCTTCTTCTATCATTATCATCATCATCATCATCGTCATTATTATTATTATTATTATACGAATTTAATTTCTTATTATTATTTGTTAATTTTTTACTAATACAAATCATTCGTTTTAAAATAATCAATGAATTACATATTTCCAATCATATTAAATTGTAAGGGTATTTTCATCATTGACACTATTTTTATGTTTTGAAACCAAACACGTTTCTGTCCTCGAGACGGAGACAGTTTTTTATATTCTGTCCATCACAATTAAACACCTCACTGTCTCCAATTTTTGTTCTGTTCTGCCTCTAAATTTTTGTCTCTTTCCGTCTCTGCATATTAGAGACAGCAACCAAACTTAGCATTAGTGCCATTAACATAATTCCACAACCTAAAATCCCTTGTAATTGTCCATGGGATGAACAACTTTAGGTCTCATGGCAGTAACGACACAGGAAGTAGATAAAAGTAGATAGGAGAATAAAGCTTGGCATGGGGACTAAAGATTGAAGACTGATCTGTTTAGCCCATTTGAACAGGATAGAAGCATAGGGTACTCTTGTTGCAGTACATTGCTTGTCCAACTCAAAGAAGCAGAATTTTGAGCTAGCACTGGTGGTGCTGTACAGTCCATTAAAGAGTGCACTAAATTTTGACATGTCCTTCTCACGGCTCTGCCAGCTAGGTGAATCACCAGTGAATTATTGCACCATTCATAACTCCAACAATTTACTCTCTACTTTGTCTCGTATTTATCTCTTACATCACTTGAATCAAATACACTTGAGTGCATCCCACATCTTGCTGTATGTTTTAAATGCTGCAGAACTTAAGCCTGATCAATCAGCTATCCCAGTAAGATACCTTAATGAGAGGAGGTTTCGATAGGGAAGAGGGAGAAAAACAGATAAAGTAGACAAATCTTAGTTTCTATTGTTGTTTAACTTTAGAGAAAATCTTGAGGAACGGGACCACCTACAGAACCGATACTCAAACCTGAAACCGACAAATTCCTATGTGAAATGAACATATTGCTCCGACCACTAATACGAGAATTTGGCAGGCCTTTTTGTGGAAGCAAATCACAACAAACAAAACAGTAAACTTTCTTTGTTTTAAAGTTGCTAACAATTCGTTATCTCAACTGATTCATATTAACACATAAAGACACCAGAATATGTAGCCTATGGTCTCCATCATCTTTTATCACCTTTCCCTTCAACTCTCTAAGGGTCTATTTATAGTACTCCAAGTACCATAAGAACTTTGCCAGCTTCCACCAACTGAGCAGTGAAATTTTCAATCTTCTAATAATGGATGCTAGAGCAGCCGAAGCTAGGCGGGGTTTGAAAGAGAAAGATATCAGCAGAGATGATTTTGTTGTCGAAGACGATCTGGAAGATGATATGGAAGAGGAGGTAGGTGGTTCTGCTGGTTTTGTTGACGACGAAAAGAAGGGAGGAGTTAGGGCTGTGAATGGGAAGAGAAGCACCAACGGTGGCGTTTCTAGTGGAGGCGGCGGAGTTGGCATGTCGCTGCCGTCTTGCCAGGTGGAGAAGTGTGGAGCTGATTTGACTGATTCCAAGAGGTACCATAGGCGCCACAAGGTCTGTGAAGTTCACGCAAAGGCACCTGCGGTCGTGGTTGGTGGTGTCAGGCAGCGTTTTTGTCAGCAATGCAGCAGGTATTTCTTCTCTAGAATTCCTTCCATATTATTGATAGTTGTATTCTGTTTCTGCCTAATTAGGAACTTCTATCCTGAATTCTTTTTGCTTTCTCAATCCTGGTGGCTCAGGGATGGCTGTAAAAGAAGTATTAGTATCAGAAGTTAAAATGTCACATGCTAATGTACTTGCAACTAAAGACTAGAGCATTTATTTCTTGAGTTCATGATAACAAGTTTAGTGGGACATGGGATATATTCTCAATGGAACGTACATGGAAGAGCGAGCTATTAAGCTATTGAGAGATATTTCACTTGAATTTTTGCTCTGAACATTTCTTTTTACTTGCATATACTCACAAGCAGAACATGGTACATTCAACAGTTGCAAAATTTCGTCGATATGTTTCAGAATGAAATTTTTGCAAGGTTAGTCTGATGGATAATATAAGATTGATGGCCAATGATTCGATATCGGTAAGCTGACTGTAATAGGATCATGGAACAATCTATCAGCTCAAAATGCATCCATTATAGTGGTGAAAATGAGATTTTGGAATGATTTGGACTTAGATTAATAAAGTTTTCATGTAAGGGCACACATATTTTCAGAGTTTGATGTACAAGATCATCTGGCTTACTTGACAGAGAGTACGCATATCAATTCAATTCTCCAACAAGGTGGAAGGGAGATGAGAATGTGAATGTGAATGTGAATGTTAAAACACTTTTTGTTACTGTGATTCTTTTAACTCTTTCTGTTTTCACATAATCTGATTTCTTTACTTCCAATGACGACGAAGTACTATAAGCTGTCAGGTTCCATGAGCTGTCAGAATTTGATGAATCGAAGAGAAGCTGCCGCCGGCGTTTGGCAGGACACAACGAGAGGCGTCGGAAAAGTTCGTCTGAAACATATGCAGAGGGGTCAGGTCGCAGAGGGGCTGTAAGTCAGTTCAAAGAAACCCAGTGGAGGCCAGCCGATGATAGAGGCAGCAGCAGATTTAACATAACTGTCCCTGCAAATCCCACTTGCAAACGATCCCAGATCAGATGAACCACTAAATCTTGCATGCTCCCTCTCTTCTGTCATCAAATGATTTACAACCATCACTGTGCTATAAAATCTATGACATATACAAAAGATATATCAATAAGATTGCTAAAGTCTGTAATATCTGCCTATAATCTAAGTCCTTCGGCTCCGACATGTTGCAGAGTCTTAGTTTATGTCAGGAAAACTTGAGGTCTGTTGGGTTGATCATGGAGAGTATGTCTCCGAGTTGGATGTGTTATAATGCGCATAAGGTGTTATCTCCTTGGTGCTTATGAATAAGATCGCATCCTTGTGTATTTCCTCTGCAGAAAGTATCTGCTTTTATACAATTTATAGTATATTCAACTCAAGCTGGTGCAGGAATGATGAGATTTTCTCTTCTATGTCTATGATGGATGGTCAACACCAACTTGTTAAAGTTAACAGAATTCTTGTAACATTGGAGACCAAAACTGAAGTACAAAAAGAAAAGAAGGAACGACAGACATAACTTTCATTATAATCAACATAGAATATCTACCAACTTGTCTTTTCTGATGTAGTTCATACCCGAAACAAAGAGCGATCAAGTCTTATGTTTTAGAACTCCCATATTCTCGATTAGATCCAAGAGAGAAGGATAACTAGAAATACTTTATTTTTGTTAGCACTTAGCACAAGAGCCAGTCCAATCACTGTTAACAAGTTATTTCCGTTTCTCTTTAACCAAATTCCAAGGTCAGTTGTTTGGACCTTTTACACTTTACAAACCATTGAATTTCAGTCATGTCTTTCGAATAATGTTTTCTTCATAGGCTCATCTTGTGAATTGTGATTCTAAAGGATTTGATGGAATTATACAATCATCAAATTCCTCTTTTTTTAATGTATACTTTTCTTTCTTTTCAATCTTTCAAAGTAATGGTGCTAGAATTCAATGAAAATAATACTTCCTGCATTGCTTTTGGGATTTAAAGATAAATGAAAATTATTATTTAAAGTGCTCACAAATGATCCATGCACACCTTAGAGGCTAGAAGAAAATTAAGTCATTTATTAAGAACATGTGCTTAGAAAGAAAATCTTACATTTGAGGCATATGATGAACAAGACACGTTGGTGATAGTTATGAAATTCGATGATTCCAAAGATAAACGGCAAGTGTATGGTTCTCGGTACAATTTTTTAAAAAATTATTTGATAGACATATTCCAAAATTCATGATGTTGCTCAAATCTATAAAATTAAATTAAGATTTCATTAAGTAAATAAGGATATCGGTTTGTCTCTTGCAAGTTTTATGGAAGAAAATGAATTACTACTATTGTATTACCAGTAATCTATCTGGAGATCCCTATATCTTCCAGAAAACCAATGCTGTCAGAGTATAAACCCATTCTGGAGAAGATTAGCGACAGACTACACAATTGGACTGCCAAACCCTTATCACTAGCAGGTAGAGCATAGCTGATTTCATCAATCTTAAGCTCTCTACACATATGCTGTACATCTCATCTAGTAATTCCGAACTCCATTATCAAACAAATGGAGAAGTATCTCAAGATATTTTTGTGGAATGGAGATGGAGGGGGTGAGTAAAGCAAAGGTTAAATGGATGGAAGTATGCGTCCTTAGAGAACATGATGGGCTAGGCTTAATCCCTGTCAAGACTGTTAAGAAAATAATGCTAGCAAAAGTGCTCGGAGACTTCTAAGGGGAGGGAATTCCTTACGGGTGAGATGAGTGAACAGCTATTATATCAAAGAAAGACACTTTTGGAGCTTTACATGTCCAAAGAGAGCTTCCACAATTTCCTCAAATGTTTTCAAGCTTAGAAATTCGATAAAAGAGAATATCTTACACCAAGTGGGAGATAGGAAGAAGACATACCTTTGGAAGGACAATTGGACTCAATTTGGGGAGCTAGACTATATGAATGAAATATAATCACTTGGGTTATGTTTAGTTGGGGGTTTATTAATAGAATAGAATAGAATTCCATCGTTTGAGATGAGAGTTTATAATGGAATAGAATGAGATGGGATGAAATAGGAGGGTTTCATATTACATCTCATTCAATCATAAACAGTAAAAATGAGAAACCTTCAATTTGGAAGGTTTAGGATGGAATGTAAAACAATAAATAACTTTTCACTATATAACATTATAAACCCTTCTGCTAAACAACATTTCACTATATTACATTATGAACTCTTCCATCCCTCCCAAACAACAATTTTCTAATATTACATCAATTTCTATTCCATTCCACTATAAATTATTCCATTCCATTAAAAACCATACGTCCAACCAAACATAGCCTTAAGGATATTTTCCAACGTGATAACACTAAAGGGTCTGGAGAAGTTATGTCCTACCAGATTGGTAAGGAGAAGTTAAGTCTTGCCAAGGATAGCCTACACTCTCTAGTTAGCAATAAAGGGCAGACTTCCTACAATTGATAGGCTAACAAAATGCCTAATCATTCCGAATAGATCCTTGTTATGTAAGAAGGAAATGGAGTCCCTATACCACCTATTGTTCAGGTGTTCATACTCAAGAGAGGCATAGTCCTACATCATGCAAAGATGCTAAATAAGACGCCTTAAAGAATATTGGCAAGAAACAATTGAGTGGTGTAGCAAGCTCAACCATGATACCAAGGAGAACAAAAAATATTCTAGATTGTACTAACATACTTGGTGTCCAAAATTTGGGAAAACAAAGCTCCAGATCTTCAGGGACCAAATCTCATCTCTATGAAGTTTTAGGGTTGACCATCCCTAAAGCATCCGAGACCTTTTGTGCATGCATAGACAGCTACGTTTCTAGAATCCTAGCTAAATGTTTTAGTTACATATTTAAAAAAGTAGCTAAAAACGTTTGGCTAGCCAAATAATATTACGTTTTAAGATATATCTAAATATAATTAATTTTTTTCATGTAAGATGAATTGTTTGATGTATTTATAAGCACTTGAAATAAATTTTACATTTTTCTTTAAGATTATTCGTCAATAATCTAAGTACATTTGTACGATCGGTTGACGAAGCTTTTTATGGTCATTCTTTTCGAAGTTCCATGTTAGAAACTCAATAGTAGTAATTAATTAATATCCCAACTATAATGGCTGCGTTGAATAATACAATCTAGCGTCTATCTAGACTAAGCATAAAATAATGAATTCCACGTATATTTCATCAAAGAGAAAATGATATAATTATTTTTCTAGACAATTCAAAAAAGATTCCAAGATACTATGATTTGAGACTCGGTAGATAAGGTAAAGAAATTTCCTATGTCTAGATCCCCAACAAGGCTCCTTACACGTTCAAAGACATCACCTGAAATAGACAAAGATCTTCCCCTTACAGTTGGTTCATTTACGACAGATAGTTTCATTGGTTGTTGGAAGCCTTGAAATTTTGATTCATTGCTTCCCTCTTCTAATAACTTCTTGGCTCTATCTAAACTAGCAGAAGATACATTAATCGATTTCCCAGTTGCAATATGGAATAGTGAATTACATTAAGCCCACATCCATGCATTTCACCTAAGGAACAAACAGTATAGAACAATCACCTTAATTTCTTCGCAATCCATTGAAAAATTAAATCTAAAAAACTAAATAAGCTAAATCAAATGGTATAAAAAAACCCAAATTCAAATACATGCATACTTGATTGAATGATTCCATCATCATCACGTTAAACAGACAGAGTTTTCACAGTCGATGACTGTTTCAAAACTACCAATTTGCCTAATCTTGTACGTATCGTTAGGACATCACCACCATGTCCATTTTCATCTACATTCTTTAGAATATTTGAGCAACCTTTATACAACACATAGTATATACAATCAATTATTCATCTAATAGCTTTTTAACAAAAAATGAGATATAGAAAATAAAGAGAGAGAGTTAAGTCAAATGGTACTAAAAACCTTGAAGAAGAAGATTGGCCATTGAAGACAAGTGGTGATTAGACTTTAGTGAACAAATTTTACTGTGCATCGATTTTTTCTTCAGAGAGAAGGATTCTGTTGGATACCTCCCATCTAAACTCATTTTCCACATCAGAAAATGTATGCCACGTCAACATTTTATGAAGAGTTTATATTATTAGTTTTATTTTTTTAATGCAATAGAAACTAAAACACGTTATTGATATAAAGAACAAACATGGTCAGGACATCACCACCACGTCCATTTTGATCTACATTCTTTAGAATAATTGAGCAACCTTTATAGCACACATAGTATATACAATCACATATTCATCTAATAACTTTTTAACAGAAAATGAGATACAGAAAATAAAGAGAGAGAGTTAAGTCGAATGGTACTAAAAAATCTTGAAGAAGAAGATTGGCCATTGAAGACAAACGGTGATTAGACTTTAGTGAAAAAAATTTACTGTGCATCGATTTGTTCTTCAGCGAGAAGGATTCTGTTGGATACCTCCCAGCTAAACTCATTTTTCACATCAGAAAATGTATGCCACGTCAACATTTTATGAAGAGTTTATATTATCGGTTTTATTTTTTAAATGCAATAGAAACTAAAACACGTCATTGATATAAAGAACAAACATGGTAAAGAGCATAGAAAAATCCCAAAAATTCATTACATTGAAAGGTTTAAGCTTTTCATTCTAAAAGCTTTGGGCCGGAGTCAACTATTGCATTAACAAAACTAAAATTCTATAAGGCAACTATATAAATTGCATTAATTTAAAATAGTATCAATACCTAAAAGGGGGGGGGAACTCATCCTGTGAGGGTTTGTTGAAACAACATGACTAACAAGATCCTAAAACCAATTTCCAAGAAATTCTCAATATAATAATTAAAGAATTTAAGGGAACAAAATCACAAAACCTATTGAAAATATTTTATAAAAAATTGGTTTTTATTGTTAGTTCTTTTTTCTTTTTATGTTGTCACCAGAAGATAAGCAAGTCCTTCCAACCATTATGACATAAAGGATAACACAACATGACCACACATTAGCAGTTGCACCATCAAATCATGTAATCATGGAAGTAATTTAAGAGTTAAACATAATTATTTACCTTCAAATCTTTGTGGTACATGCCCTCATTATACATGCCCTCACTATGACAATTTGACACTTCATCAATAAGTTGTTGAAAGTACCTCTTTGCTTCATTTTTCTGGCTATCTTTCATGGTGAACCTATAAAATGAAATCAAGTTAGGAAAAGTGCCAATTACCACGTAAGGAGTAGAAAATTGGAGACCAGAAAAAGGAAACTGTTGATCATGCATTGGTTTATTTTGCCCCTAAAAAAACTACAACAAACCAGAAGATACAAGAAACTTAACAATTCTATCGAAAAGTTTGCCACCAGTAACAAACTCAAGAACAATATATATCTCTAAATTAATTAATTACTACAACGTGAAAGGACTAAGAGTATGTTTGTAATTTTTGTGACAAAATCATCTAACAAATGGGGAAAAAAAATCCTCTCAAAATTTAACTATAGAAAATGGGAAACATACAATTTGTACAAATATTTCTACTAAAAATTAAGTTTCAATCATACTACATTTCTTGGTTTATTTCTTTTTTGTTAATACATAATTGAAACACTACCTTGTCCCACTCCCTCACACACAAGAAGAAGTTTTTGTGTGGTGGAAAAAGGCAAATGAATTGTTATCCACAACACAAAGAGAATTAGTAGACATTCTTTTGCAAATGAAATTTTCCAGACTCATTCTATTCAACACAACTAATTCAAATCAGACCTAAATAAGTAAATACCTCTTAATCTCTTAACCATTAGGTTGAAGTAACAATATTTAGGATAACACAATAACAAATAAAAACCTCAAAAAATAAAGCGACAACAACAGATGACACTCTTACTATCTTTGCAATTTACTTTAAGTGATGGTAATAAGCAATAAAAAAAGCCAAGTTCTAGAGAAAATTATTCCAATCATGTTAAAATGTTAGATGAATAAATAAATTTAAAGTTATAGAAGCGCAAATGAGTCAAATGTAAAGCCCATTCATAAAATAAAACAAACCAAACCGCTCAGCCCAGCCCAACCCATAACTAATAAGTTGTATAAAAACAACATATGGAAATAAACATTAAGAGAACCAATGAAACCACCATCTTTTCTTCATCTTTCTCTTCATTTCCCAACTGGTAATTGTGTTTAAAAACACACTCTTTCATCTACATGTAACACTTCCCTCATAGGTTCCCTCACTGTGTTCGTTCTGCAGAAAAATTAGAGAAAGTTGTGGATGTTAACATCCCAAAATCTCTCACACTTAGGTAAATTTCCAGCTGCAATTTTGTGACTCTTTTTGTGAATTTTGATCATTTTATACTAGTTTATAGTTGGATTGTACGTTGTCATTATTTAGGACAATAATTGAAGTTGCATGAACAGATAAAAATGGAGAAAATGTGCTGAAATTGATAAAAGAATAGTAGATAGGAGAAAAGAAGAGGGTGAAGAAGGTGACATCTTTTGAAAATTTAAGTTGCATGTAGGGACAAAATAGGAAAATCAAAGAGTGAAGGGTAAATTTGGAATTTACTTCCAAGAAGGGCATTTTTGGTATTACTTGAAATCGATGAGGGTGAAATAGGACTTTTAATTAGTTAAGGGTATTTTGGTAATTATGATGGTTATGTTAGTTAGGATATTAATTTTTATAATTAAGAATAAATTAGAAAAGAGAATAAGGTTAGATTACTAAGTACGATTGGGTCAAAAAAAATTTGTAAATTAGTTTGATAGAATTTTGTAAATTCTGGGTCCGAAAGTCCAATTAAGGAGTAATTTGAACTATCAATTAGTTGAGTTTGAAATCAAGGTAAGGTTAACCTTGAACTTTGCTCTTAAAATAAAGTACCGTTTTGTTATTAATAAATTATATTTTGAATTAGTCACCAATTAAATTAATGATTAATGGTTTCATGCATGAATTGCAAGGTGTTTCGTATTTATGTTTTGTTATGTATATTGAAGTGTATTAATTGTTATTTTGGCGAAAATGTGTTATTAAATAAAGACTGGTTGAAATTATCTTGTGAACAATTGGTGAAAATCGAGAATCAATAGCTTGCCTAGGATAGGCTATATTCGATTGTCTTATATGGATATGTTGAGTTGATATGAGTGAGTGGCAGCTAGGTATCTATCTGTAAAGCAGCTACCAAGTCATCCTGAGTCCCAGGAATGTACTGTGTCGATGGTTAGGTATCAGAGTGGTACCGAAATATCCTGAGTCTTAGGGATATCCAGTGTCGATGACTAGGTAATGGAGTAGTACCGAGGTACCAAGAGAGATTGAGAAATTGAAGTACCTTATGCCGATATTTATACAATTAATTACATGTCCACTGGGTAAGAGATTATGATGAGATGAGCCAACAAACCATTGAATGTAAGCCTATTAGGTTAAACTGGGCCCAGGCAATTCAATTAATTATCAGATAAAGCAAAAATTGCAGTTATGTATTAATTTTTATGTTAACCACTGTTTGGTAAAATTTTTGTGATGCGTATTAATTGCTCATATTAAAATGAGTATTGATGTGTGTCTTTGTATTATATAAATGTTTCAATTACTTGACTAAGTTTTATAATTATTTCTTGAGTTATTTGATTTTAAGGGTACAATCGATTATCCTTACTAAGTAGACAACTCACCCCTTGCCATTATTTTTTTAGGAGATTGAATAATTGCTAATAACCCTAGTGTACAGGTCGAACCAAATGGAGTTTAGGTGGGACCAATAGATTAATTGAGTAAAGTTGTTCGATTGTATATATTTTTTAATGTGACAGTTTGGATAGTTGTGTTATATAGAATATTTTGTGTTTGACAAACAATCCTCTCTTTTGGAACTAATAAGGAACTGGATAATTAATGGTATGTTTCGAGAACTATTTAGATAATTGTGGTTTAAAAAGTTTAGGAGCGTCACAAAAAAATCCAACCAAAAAGGTATTGCAGATATCAAAGCATTAAAGGCACATAGAGAACAATCAACGAATACGAAGAACTCAAGAACAAAGACAGCTCCATCATTTGTTGACACAACAAATGGAACTCTTGACTAATGCAGAGAAGAAGAACAAAAATAGAGCCTTTCATCTGCAAATAAGAGGGAGGTTAAAAGTAAAAACTATCGAACATACCAAAGAACTGTGCAAATATTCTAGTGAAGTAGCTCAAGTTACGAGAAACATTATATGCCATGGCAGGTAGAAGAGGTTTTACGATGGTACTGATGCTAAATACTCTTTGAAGAAATTGTATGTATGAAGTAGTAAGCCAGTTAGTTAACTACTAAATCCATTAAAGCAAAAGTAAATGTCAAAACATAACAAAAAGAATCTTCTTAGAGAAACTGAGTAGGAAGATGGAAAAGAAGATGCCAAGGAAACTTAAACATTTTTCAAGAAGATGCAATGGGAATTGAGACATTGTTCAACAAGGAAAATAAGCAACAAATGATCAAAATGTGAGAATGGTTGATGCATTACTCGAGTATTCTGTATGCACTATGCAGCATATAATTTGTAAACTGCCATAGAAGACAGAACTACAATTCAGCAAAAGGTATTTGCAACTATTTAATTAGCAAAGCCCTAAAATTTCGAATCAACTCTGTATATACAACCTCTAGTTGCAAGTTAAGTACTGAGACATCAAACAAATTCAAGAAGCAAAAATGCAAAGTATACTCGTGTCTCTCCAAATACTTCCCCTTTAAATCTTGTACTAAAGAACTCATTAAACTACAACATCAGACATGAACTCGTCCTCATCTACCAAACAACAATCATAACAAGATCTTAAAATGTGAAGGGAATAACACTAAACACACTATATCTCATTATAAGCAATGAACTAAGTGATGAGTGTTCAATTCTTGTCAAATGGTTGCAATTTCAAATCTCCAACTTTGTACCAAATTTATCTAGAACTCAGGGGAAGCCTGAAAACAAATCCAGATGATGTGTTGTTCTTGCGACAATGGCCTAGTGAAGAGCACACCAAGAGGCTAAGAACCCTCATGTGGATAAAGACGAAGACGGACGAGCACTAAAGACGAAGATGGACGAACACACTAAACTAAGACGAAGACAGACAGGTGGACAAAGATGAAGATGGATGTGTGGACGAAGATAAAAATAGACATGCACACACTACACGAACACAAACACGAAGACGAAGACGAAGACATATAAACATTGTAGCTATTGGAAGACGACGACAAAGGCGAAGATAACTTAAATAAATGAAGATTACTTCTTAATTAAGTTATCAATATGCAGAAAACGATGTTATTTCTATCATCTTTTGTTCTTATTCTTTTGGCTACGAAAATATTTTTGTACTCAAACAGTTTTAGATACGAAATCTATTTTTGTAGTTGATAATATGGAATTTGTGTCTTTTAGCTACGAAAACTATTTCGTAGTTAAAAATATTTAGCTACAAAAATATATTCGTAGAGAAAAGAAAAGGAACAAAAGACAATGAAAACGAAAAGGTCTTTTGTTCTTCTAAACAGCTATAAAAACAGATTTCGTAGTTAAAAACTATTTAGGTACGAAAATATATTCGTAGTTAAACTCAATAAGGATTTAGAAGAAAAGTTCATCTCTTAACCCTTCCCCCCCCC
>JAOSBL010000128.1:69891-84352 GCA_027568915.1 Erythroxylum roraimae
TCCTATTATTTAATTATGTCATTATTAGATAATTTGACGTATAAGATAATGAAGCTTCAAGATTTACATTGAATTTAATTGGGTAATGATAGCTGGGCCATGGCTTAGTGTGATTAAACAACAATTATGATTTGACTTGGATTCAAAAATAAAAAGGCTATCTTGGATAATATTTTAGATATTCTATCTTGACTAGAGGTTTGATTGATTATGGCCATGTGGGCTGAAAGGTAGTATGTGAAATCAACAGATGGTGTGTGTGTGACTCTTGTATTGCTCTGTTTTGTTGGCTACACAATTTTTGGAATTTTGGGGTTATGAGCTTTTAGCTTTGTGAGAGTCACGTAGATGGAGAGATTAATGTGTTGATTTTATGTTATTGAAAAATCCATCTTGGTGCTGCAGTGTTTATTGATTTCTTAGTGTATGACTCACGACTGGGGTGTTCTGTGAATTGCGTGTGTCCTTTGTTGAAGGTTGGCTATAGGCTGTGCAATTGGTGTGGTGAAAGCTATGAGGGTGTTGTTTGCCATGGGTGTGTGGTTCACCGTGGTATGGCTTTTGCTTGTCCTGTTGTGGAGGTTTATTTGCTGGACCTGTAATGCGTGATGTGCTCTTGCTGTAGCCGTGAGTTGGTATTGAAATTTGCATGAATCAGCCTACATTTTGTGAACAATTTTCAGATCTAATTTGGAGGAGTTAAACCCATTAGAAAGTTGTTCTGTTTCTATCTCAAGTTTTTTTTATTTTGTCCTTAGTTATTTAATCACTTGAGTTGTTTGTTTATTATCTTTCAATGAAAAATTATTTTTAAAAATCCTCTGTTGAGGTTAACACGAGTCGGTCGTGTTATTGAGTGTGAAAATCTTTCACGGGAAGTAAAATTGTGAAATAATGTCAAGGGTTGAATGGTGTCGGCTCGATAAAGCCTTAGGTAAATCTATTGTAGTTTCGGTAAAAGTGATTAAACTAGGTGAGAGCTCTGCAGACGTAACCAAGGTGTATCGAATTGCATTAATAAATCTCGGTGTTGATTTTTTTTTTGTTCTTTTAATTTTTCTGATTTTTTTGTGCTTGCTAGAAATGAATCGAAAAGTTTACGAAACTACTTCAACCGTTTATACAATTTTTCAAATATATTTGGTGATGCATACAAGAATTATGAGAAGTTAATAAGTAAAATCGAACTTAACGATAAAGGTTTTAAAAGTTATTTTATCATAACTATTAGACCATAGAAACCAACTGCAAATTTTAAGAAATTGGAAAAGACGGTAGTTTTAGTTATATAAATACTAGTGACAACTGAATGTGCATATAACTAACGTTTGTAGTCTCTTTCAGCTAGACTGAACTCTTGGATCACTTTGTACTGTACGACAAGAATATGTGGTTGAGAGTTTGAATTTGGAAAGAGGCCTTAGCTCTATAGACTATAAAATATTAAATACTAGAGAAGACGCAAAGCCGGAATAACTAGGATTCGTGTATAGTCGTTTCCTTCTCTTTCTTTCAAATGGAAACTTAAGATATTGGACAACTATCAATTTAGGAAAACCCATTGTGAAGGTGTTCGAGTTTCGAATTTCGAATTTCAACATTCCCTAACGTGTTGGATTGGCCTGCATTAGTTATTTTGTTTTTAATGTATAACTTCTATACGAGAATTGCATAGTTAGCCGTACGTAATTGGACTACTTTCAAATATTTTTAGTGGTCTAATTGAATAAAATATTAAAATTTGTGATGGTAAGCCAATAATATTCTAATATATATGAGTCTTCCACGTGAACTCCGCCTTTTTGATCTTATGATTTGGGAAGTTGTATACAAATTTATATAGAAAACGGTCCATGGGCCTGCTCTTAGAGTATATTCTCAAGTTCAATGCAACGAAGTATTACATGCATTTTTAATTCATCTTTTACATAGGCCGTCTCCTTACATATCTATATAAATAAGAGCTAGGCACAGAGGTCTGCTGCACACATAGAAAGACCGGTTTCATTAATCAAGGCATAGCGTTGTATTCATTCAATGGCCATGTTCAACACGAAAGGAGGCAATTTAATCAAAATGGTGCTGTCTGCTTTTCTTCTTCTACTAACCTTCCATTTCCAAGCTGGTAAGTTAATTTCTTACTAACTGCAGAATATCACAAAGCAGTAAATCCTTTCTAATGCTTTGGTTTTGTACATTGAAAATTGTGTGGTTGTTTAGCTGAGGGATACATACCGAGATGTCAAGCGCCTTATGCTTATCGAAACGGAGAAACTTGTAAATCTATTGCCCAGACCTTGCGAGTAACTTATTCAACCTTCCAAGCATGGAATCCCAATCTGGATTGTGATAATATGTTCGATGGACAGTGGCTGTGCAGTGGCCATCAAACCCCACTAAGTCCTCGCACCTGTCAGATAGCGTATGGTTTTATACGTGGCCATGATACTTGTGAAACTGTTATTTCACAGTTCGGTTTGCCTATTCAGCGCTTTGGAGAGATTAATCCTGGCCTCAATTGCAACAATCTTTTCGATAATCAATGGGTTTGCATATTCATGTATAAAAATTAAATTGAGTTTGGATAATCATTTCCAACGAAAAATAAAACCAGAAAGGTTTCCATGTACTGGGAAGTTATCCATTACGTTTGGTTTTATTTTTTTATTAATAATAAATATTTTTACCCTTTGCTTTATTATTTTTGTATTAATAATAATATAATGCAGCGATTCTCGGTTGAATAGCTGCATTACATTACTATTAAAGAAGTAACTGTGTTAAAGAGATTTGGTTAGGCTGCAGAAAGCTTTTCCAAAATGTCGGGCCCGTATCCTATCCGGTGCGTTTTTTAAGTATCAGACATGAAGCACAAGATGGCCAAGTTCCTCCAGTTGATGAAAAATTTGTGAGGAAAACTTATGTTAGGATCAACTACAACAAATGATTAGAGAATTTCAAACAAATTACTTAGCAGAAACACACAGTGATAAAAGAACACAGGATTCTAGCAGCAAAGCACCACAAAAGCTTCTTCCTACGTACAAGTTCTTAGCTTAATCTTTCTACTACAGGCTGTCTACATCTCACTGCAACAGTGACTTCACTCCATGAAAGTCTCCATGACATCGGGATACAACCCAGCTTCTGAATTCCTATATTCCACCGGATGGTGCTGATGATGATCGACTGAAGTTGAAGAAGATGACGAAGCCATTCTTGCAGGCAATGTGAAGCTTCGCTTGAACTTGTTTTCCATTTTTCTTATGCTATCAGGATGACTATCTAAGCTCAAGAACTCATTAGGATTTGTGCCACCGGTGTTATGCATATCTGAACCATCTGAATTTGGATTGGGATTTTTTCCTTCAAGGATAACAGGTTGGTTACTTTGATCAGTTTTGTTTCCTAAGCTATCAGGATTAAATAAAAGCTTGGCATCATCAGTTCGACCTGTAAGAGCATTGAAGAAAGACAATCCATTAGGCCACTTGATATCATTATCTTGCTCTCCCATCATTTCTTCCACTCCGGTTTCAGATGAATGAGGGAGTAAGAACATGTGAGGCTCGTCTCTGGCTTGAGGAAACCCAAGTCTGGCTGCTGGGTTTTGAAAATTTGATGAAGAAAGCATAGCTGCAGATGGAAGTGGCCTTTGACCCCAGTTGAAGAGGGAAGAAGGTGGTCGTGTTGGAATTGCAGATTGTTTAGTTGGAATCGCCGAAGAAGAGGCAGCATTTCTCGTAGAGGAGAAGAGCTGGGATAGGTAGAAACCCGATTGGTAGCCAAGTGATTCAAAAGTATGCCTCATTCTCAGTACAAAATGAAGGTCTTCAGGTATCTAAGAACAGAAGCAGTATTTGGTTAGTTGACTGTTCAAAAGAATGATATTCCCAAAACTTCAAATAAAAGAAAAAGAGATGAACTAACAATCGTGCAAGAACCCAGTTGCAGTAGGCCATGGCCAGCTTGAATAACAGCGATTGTCTGGTAAAGAAAAATTAATTGGAACAAATTTTAAGCAATGGAGATTAAATGACTGCTATTAGAACAAAGCATAAACAACAAACGTTAAAGCTGATCATTCTGATACCAACCTGAATGCCAGACTCAAATTGATCAGTCCATTCAGGAGGAAGCTGCAATTATAAGACCACAAAAACATAAATGTTAAACATCAATCACCAACATATGATATTACATCCGAGATAGACTAATAACAATAGATAATTATATATTGCCACATTCCAAGGTTTCTTATATATTTGTAACTTATACTAAAAATTTTGAAGAGATGCGGGTCTTGCTGCATACAGCATCAAAAGAACTCTGCCAGTAGTTGGAGATATTTGGTTCACATTCAGTTGGTTCTTTGAAGACCCATTTATGACACTTATCGGAGGCAACTTTTCCCATCAACCTGCTCAAAGGAATTAAAGAAGATACCTGTCAAAAGACCCCAATACACAAGAAGGATTCTTATTCTTTAGCTTCAATCTAACGACTTTCCCACAAAACATCCCCTAAAACAGACACATAATTAAATCCAAAATAACAACACCTACCCAGTACCCACCCTTCTCCATAATTATATAACTGAATGGACATTTTGCTGAATGCTTTCTTGACAGGATCCTCCCCATCAATGTCTTCCGAGCAATCTCCCACTCTTCCTCGGCAAAACCCATCTTCCCACATCAACATCCTTCGCATAATTTCATTTCATGTGTCAAAAGATGTTATTAGAACCTTGGTATCGCATGTGAACAGTGAACGTACATACACATAATCCGTTTGATGTCTATACATGCTTCTGCAAATACTAATACTAAAGATTTGAAGATTCAGAGACAAAAAACCAAAAAAAAAGGCAAAGAGCAAGAACAGAGAAAAGGGAATGTCAAAAGGGTAAGGTCCCCACCGTTAATTACCAAAACACCACTTATCATCACTATTTGGAAAGTTTTGGAAATTGATTTTACCAACACAAAAAACCATCCATCGAAACAAATGCTCTGTGTTTCCTTGCCTGTGAGTTCTGTTTATTAGTTGAAGCTAAAAAAACAGCCAACTACTTGCTCGACTGCTAGGAAAGACCAGAGGAAAGAAGAGGCAAAACAAACTCTTTTCCGAAATGGTAACTTGGGAAATCATAAAAACCACATAGCTGGGACTAAAAACTCGATTTAATCCCCATATCCACCTGGTTTTGTTAGTAACCAAGAAGAAGAATCAAACAAACAAGCAAGCAATACTCACAAACTTCCATTATCATCTCCAACCTTGCAACCATTACCACCCCTGACTCGTCTGCAAGACAAATGAAGAAGTAGCCATTTAAGGAAACACTTCAAAATCAAAGAAGAAGCAGCAGAGAATTACAGAATCAGAGAGAATTGGTAGAGACAAAAAGCGTATGGAAAGAGCGAGTACGGGCGAGGACGAATAGTCCAGAAGACAGAGTAAGTCCATTCTGAGTTGATACAGACGCTTCTGAGGGCCTCATGAAGGGCCATCATCCCAACAGCTTCTTTGCTTCTATCTGCTCCTCCTGAGCCCACCATCTCTCTCTTTCTCTACAAGTCTCTCTCTTTCTGTGTCTCTCTAATACTATGTATCTTTCTCTATATACATATGTCAATTGTAAGCCCTCTTTTTCACTTGACTATTAACTTGCCTCACGACTCCTTTCAGTGCTGCTTCTTTTATTATTCATCTCTATCTTCCCTTCTTGTCTTTCTCACTTCTTAAGTTAAAACTTGCCCTCCCTTTCTCTGTATCCCCCTATCTCTAGCTAGCCATTGGTTATATACATGTTTCTTTGCTTTTATCCTTTTAATACGAAACTCCGCCACAAAGGTGAATGAAGAGATCCTCTATTTGTTTTGATGGTGGGTGATCTTTGATGTAAAGACTAAAGAGTGCTTGAGAGCGTTAAAAGAGGGGAAAAAAAAGGTACCGAAGCAATGTTTTACCCCACCAGACTCCATAAAAAGTGGGGACAACTTTTCATTTTCACTCCTGCCTCTTCTTCTCTTAGCCAGTTATAGTGAGTGACAGGGAGGTGGAAAACGACGCTAGGGATCGTCCGTCTAATTTTATCGTACTTAACTATAGTCAATAGTCAAAACAAAATTTTTGTTCAATACTTAAAACTTAAAACAATGTTGTTTTAGCTAATAGACAAGATAGGATAAGTCTTTCAACTTGTGTCAACTAATAGTTACAACAATAAATGGTCTTGGCTTGCGAATCGGAGTCTAGATTTTTTGTCCAATATTATAATGTCTTATTGTGTCCAATAAATTTTAGCTATTTATTTATGTGAGACTCGCATAGAACCCGTGTAAGTCCCGTAAAATAAATGGTTGAGATTCTATGAGATATAATAATACAGAATAAAACTAGACAGAAGATCTAATTTCTACGAATCGACCCGTTTTTCAAACTATTGTATAACTTATTACAACAATAGTTAAGTAGATTGGATGGGTACGTTCGGCTCAAATATCTTTAAGGAGAGGGGTTAGTTTAGTCCATTTAACTTGCCTAGATATTCCCTTGATAATAAATAATAATAATTACAACAAGGTACTGTATTAAACTTATTTATAGACGATAGAATGTTTGACTAACTTAATAAATTAAGTATAATTCCTACAAATAAAAATAATATAAATGAAAACTTTCAGAATAAATGAGCTAGAGCTAGACTTGGTGATTTAATTAATTTTCTCCGTACATTAATATTATACAATTTAATTTTAGAAAAGGGGAAGGAATTTCTAATCTCTATACTCTGGACCACGTAAATTAGGGGGCTTGGAGAAATAGACACGTTTTAACTTGAGATACACAATTTACTCATCAACAAAAAGTGAGTGGAAATGAAAAGGACTTGCAAATGGCGGTGTTTAGGTTTTCTTCACGCCTTTTCGATAATTCACCGGTTGTATAAGATACCCAGTCACCGCTTTATACAAAAAGAAGGACGTGGTAATGTAGGAGGGAGTTATCCTTTACTTTCGATAAGGACAAAAATATATACATCAAAATCCACTAAGCTTTATTTTTAAAAAAATTTTGTGTTTAAACTTAGTGTAAAAGTCTTTATTATTCAATCAAATTAACAAAGTAATATTATAAATGTTTAATTCGCAAAAGATGTAACTATTAATATTTTAAATATTAAAATAAGTACTTATATTATTTAAATTTTAAAGATTAACTCTATTTTGTATAAATAAAGGCATGAAATAATATCTATGTTTATTCTCTATTTCGTTCTATGTTTCCTCATTTTATTTTCATAAGAAAAATAATATTTATATTTGCATAATAAAACTATAAAGTAATTAAAAGACTTTAGGACATTATAAGTGTTGGTTTGTGCCCTACAGCCAATCGCTTTGGTTGTAGTTTAGTGACAAATTATTTAAAGGCATTCTTTATCTTGTACATGTTTAGATGTATATGATAACGTCAATGGGATAATTGTACATTGCAAATGAAATTATAATCTATTATAATGAGATTATAATTATGAGGTTCATATTGCATGTATGTATTATTCCTAAAGTGTTCCTAATCATTGTTCTATTAAGATTGGACATTAATAGAACGGAAAAAGACTAACACACGTTTTATTTTTCCTTATGAAGGAAGTAGTCGATCTCATAGGCTAAAGTATAAAGATATTTAAACAAACGCGTGGGTGCTTGCTAGAGAACAAGTTCACTGAACAGACCCGATATGAGAAATCCATTTGGAATATTACTTGTATGTCTATGGAATTTTTATTGTGATGATTGTATAAGTGATCATTTGACTTGAGGCCATCAAAGTTATCTTGTACGAGGATTGCTATGTTTTGATACTACTCGTGATCTATTTTATCAAAGATCGTTTAATCGGTAGTTATTGAATGTAGTATGAACTATATGGAAATAGTTAAATGATCAAGATAGGATTCATCACCCTAAAGTAAGAATAAGAGAAATTAAATAGTAAGTACTAGTAAGAACTTGGAAAAAATAATCGTAAGAAAGTACGTAAAGAAAGAAATAAACGGTGAAGAAAAAGAATGATAACACTAAATGATTGTCCTTCTACTACTAAATACTTAAACAACATTTAGAAACTAT
This sequence comes from Erythroxylum roraimae, assembly GCA_027568915.1. NCBI lineage: Eukaryota > Viridiplantae > Streptophyta > Magnoliopsida > Malpighiales > Erythroxylaceae > Erythroxylum > Erythroxylum roraimae. The sequence continues at coordinate 78,036 of JAOSBL010000128.1, forward strand.
TCAACTCAAATACAAATTTGAAAATTGGTTCTGCCTGATTTTGATGGGGCTGGACGTTGCTGTATGGATCTATGAGGTTGGTTGACTTAAACTCAGAGGTACCTGCAAAATAATAAGGCTCACCGGGGGTTGACTACCGGTAGGCCCTTCCGACGCTCAAGTTAGTCTTTTTGTGAGAGTTTTGGTCACGAGAAAACAAAGAATAATAGGGTTTTCAATATCGTACCTGTATCATGGTATAGTAATACCTTATATAAGCAATTATGCTAGATTTAGGTCACCATTAGGTCATCATTAATGAATGGGCCGACCGACTCACGTGCCATTTCTTGTTAGGCCTAGACCTAACACGACCGACCCAACCAAAAATTATAAAGGTAAGGTTACCATTTTCTTATTAACATATATATTATTTGAATATTTTTAAATTTTGAAAAATTTATACTTTTATAATTAAAAAGTCCTTAATTATTGTATATAAAAGTATAAATAATTAAAATTGGAGTTGATAAAACGTACTTAAAATGTTAAGATAGTAATTTAAAACTATAATCAAGAAATCATGTCAAAAGTAGACATAACTTTAATTTGACTTATTTAAAAAGCATGTAATTATTCAATTTAATATATACTAAAATTTTAATATTAATCTAAAAAATATTTATTATACTAAAATAACTCTTATTTGATCATTTTATTCTTAATCGCCAGATTATGTATTTTTTCAATATTCTGAACACATAATTTAATTGATTAGTTATGTTTTAAGTTTCAATATAATAATGAAATTTTGTAAAATTACTTGTTAAGATATGAAAAATTTTCTATAAAGGATTATTGAAAAAAGTCACATATAGGTTCTTCAATTAGAGACTCAAATTTTATAATCTTCATTTTTTAGTGAATACGAGAAAGTGCTCATCTTTACGCCGCTGTTTAACTTTTTTATTTTCTAATTAACTTCTCGCCAATTAATAAATCGCTTTCTTTGATGCTTCAGTTTTGGGTAATGCGTGTAACGCTTTTGGTGAAGGTGTTGTTCGTGATTTTAGTGGAAACTGACTAGGAGGGTTTGTATCTCACATTGGTTGCTGTCCGATTCTTCGTGCTGAGACTTGGAGTATTTTACAAGGGCTGCAATATGCTATTTCTTTAGGTATTCGTAAACTCTTTGTGGAATCCGATAATGTTATTGCTATCTATATGATTGTGGGGAAGGCTGAGTTGAGTGCCAACTGTGCTGCGCTTGTGCATCAGATTCACCTACTTTCTACTCGTTTCAACACCGTTCAATTTGCTCATATTCATCGTGAAGGGAACTTTGTGACTGATTGTCTTTCAAATTATGCATATTCTTTTGATCCGGGGTTGCATTTTCTTGTTGATCCGCCGCCTACAGTCAAACCATGACTTTTTCATGACTTGATAAGAGTCACTTATATTAGATATTTTGTTTTTTTAGGGCTGTGTCCAGTGTCCTCTTAAAACACCACAAAAAAAAAACGCCTTCTCTTTATGTTAAGCATAGGACAGAATCTTTACTGGTCAAAAGGAGTGGGCAGGAACTCTGAGGATTAGATTTGAGTTAATTTTTAAAGTTATTATGATAATATTTCATGTCAGTTTTTGTGTAGGAGCCAAGTTATGAGGGTTGGTAATCTTAATAAAGTTGTACGGTTGCTGTGCAAAAGAAGTGCCTACACATGGTAGGGGGCACTTGCAATCTGTTTTTAATTTGCCTACAATCTTCATCGGTAAGTTAAATGAAATTTCGAAATTGCCCTCTGATTGATTTTGCCTTGATTTTTTAATCAATGAGTTCATATCAAAGATATCATCTTTAGTTCAATCATAATTGGAGCATTTTGATTTCTAATCATGTTTTAGGTCCATATAGATGGAAATGCAATCAAGTGCTTGTTTGCCAAATCCGAACATATCTATAAGCACCAAAAACCTTGGCTCATGGCTCACCTTTATTTCTATAATCAATTTAGATTTGGCAAAGACATGGGAAAAAAGTAGATTTAGAATAATGAAGCTTATAATGATACAAATGGAGTTTTAAGTATAATCTAAACCCCATCATTGATCTGATTAAACACAAAAAAGATGAGTGTATAAAGTAATCAATAAGTGAGGACAAACCATTAACCATCATCACATTTAACTTAATCATATGTTTACTTTATTGTTATTATCATATAGCATGCCAAATACGTTCGTACCATTCAAAACCATTATCTTTCTTTCACATGGTAATAAAGTTATTTCTTACAGAAAAGAAAAACGCATGACGTGCTTAGATTAGAGGAAATGAAATATATAGATCAGGATATCATGTTTTTCAAATTTTATTCATCTTGGTTGAATAATTGACGACTAAAAGGATACTTGATTAATTCAGTAGGTCTCAGCAGAAAAGATGATAATCATGATGATAGCATATAATCATAACCTCATTCATGTCGTCAAAAGTAGTCTTTTGCAATTACTTTGGGGGCAGTATTGTCATTTGGCGAGGGAAGAAGGGTTGCTCGCATAAAAATGACGCCAAAGGCAGCAGTTAATATGATATGATTATTAAATCATTATTATGTACTCTCTGCACCGTTACTGTTCAGTACACACACGCACACCAAGCTAGGAGAAAGGACTGAGGTGTCACGTGCGCACGTGATCCTGCACGAGTCGGTGCATCGTTTCTCTCAAACAAACTCTCTGCGCACGAATTGCGGGGCTCTGCATCCTCTACCTACGACATCCGGCTCCTTATCATCACGCGCTCCATAACCACGCCCTGCAGCTATCACTCTCTTCGTCTATCTTCCGTTCACTGGTTCTCTTCTTACCTTTTATGTATTCGTTTGATCAAAATGATGGAACCAATTACGGATTTGTATTGAATGTGGCGCGTGGGGTAGTAGCAGGGGAGAAAAAACAAATGAAAGCATCAATCTAAATCCGGAGCTCCGCATTGACCGGCCTAGGCATCGCTCCAACCTCGCGACCGTATCTTTTGCGGGTCCCACTCTGAAAATCCCCCAAAACCCTCTTTAAACCCCTACGTCCTATCTGCCTCCGTCACTGTGAGAACTCACTCTCTCTGCCCGTCTCTCACTTAACTTATTTAGAAGTTAAGTTGCAAAAGAAAGGGTAATATTACACGAAATGCTCTTAATTGAGAAACCATAATCCAATATAATCATGCACTACTTCATGCACCTGTTAAATAGACAGTAAGCTAGTGGTTCTCCTCAATATAAGGTTAAACTCTCGATACTAAGGTAGCTATATCATTGCCGAATTAGTTACACTAATGGATGTGTTACAAAAAATATAAAATAATTTATATAAACTCCGTTCTTCCTTATAGAAAGTTTTAAGTTCGAGTCACCCAAAAGATGAAAAATGAAAAATGTTCTATGTTGATGATTTTCTAGCTTCATAAGCAAAGCTCCTTAATCGGATCAATTACGGACACCTCATTTCTAACGGCAGTATGAGAGCTGAAGTTATTAAAGAATCCGAAAGCTGCTAGGAACCTGATGCTGAATAAGTTAGTGATCAATTAGTAGTTGATCAATCAAGTATGTGACGACTCTTTGTACACAGAAGTGTACAAGCTACGTAAGAACTTGAGGGATCTTGTAGTTTCAGATTTACCTTTTCTAGGACTCTTAAGATAAGGTCTTAAGAGTTTAAGATTAGTCCGACTAAACTAAGATACTTAATGTAATAAAAAAAACTGTGGATTATATGTAGCTCTTAAAAAAAGGGGATTTCCTTTTTTGTTTAATTTTGTTGTACGCAATAACAATGGCTACCTGCTAATTAATCGTGGGATTTTGATGGAAGCCAGCTATTTCTTACGTGTAATAATATCTGTTAGTGTTAATACTTCACCGCGCTAGTTGTTAAAAGGATCAACAGTAACAGTTTCGGTTCACAGTATTAGCCTCCTTTATGCACCAATTTTTCCATGGATTCGTCAAGAAAAGAAGTTTACTTTATTGATGGGACTCTTTGTAGTCAATTTCGCCATAATCAAGCTCTAGATGATCCAAACAAAATGCCAAAAAAAAAAAAAGAAAAAGATCACGCCTCTAGGTAAGAATCTATATCTACCGACTACCAGGTAAGGCATGACTTATGAGACATTATATGATCAGGAGCTGCCATGCAAAAACCGAACGCTTAAAACAAAAACTTTCCGCAACTTTTGTCCCAACTAGTCATCTTCTACAGAGGATTACTGTTACGGGCAAAAGATTGAAAGTATTTCACACCGGAGCTCCATGCATAGAAACGGTGTGCATTTCGTGTATCTACCATTTCTTGCAATACAACACTAAAAACGTTAGTCAGCTCATGCATATGCATGGCTAAAGCCTTATATTGGAAGCGTAAATTTCAAACTAGAAATGACTAATACCAAATAAAAGTTTTCAACCACGTAACAGAGGAAGTGTTCGTTTGACGATGTCACCTACTCCTATATGACCGGCACCATGGAGAGAATTTGTCAAACACCTTATTACCATACCTGAGAGGCTTCACCAATAAAACTAGATAAAATGGTATAATTTCTTGTTAGGCATTTGTCTTTCATCAAACCAAACCATCTTTGTTGACCTTTGATTTTTTTTTTTTTTACCTACAATATGCATGCACGTTGTGGCAGTCAACAGGAGAATATTATCACAGCAAGTTATCTATAGTTTTTCTAGCCTTCCCTTTGCAAAAGATAATTTATAGTAATTATTTTTAATTGTACATTAAATAAAAATTTAAAAGTTCATACTAATTTATTAATCAACCTGATTTGAATAAATTATCTAATGAATTTTTTTAAATTATATATTCAATAAATATTATATTAAAAAAAGATTCAAAATTTTGAGTCTTTAATCAGTAAATCAATAGCTCATTTTGCTGTAGTTGAACTAGTCAAGTCAATTCGGTCGATGTACCAAATCTGAAAACTATCATTGTTATCACACATGGAATTGTGAATGATGTAAAAACCACTTATTAAAGGAACAGAGTTTGGCAGCATAAGTGCTTTATCTAATTCTTAATCAAATTAACAATGAGAATCTGTCGCTTTATCTTCGCGGCGCCTTTCCATCTTATTTATGAAACAATATAAATATGCGTGACTCTTTTAATCGTTCCCCTCCTTTTGGTATTAAAAGATGCACAGAAAAATTGGTGACATCTTGCTTTGGCACTTGCATCTTTATAAGAACTCCTGATCACGTGCGGTGATGGCATTATGCTTCTAGGACTTGGCAAGTTGAGACTTCTTACGCGGGTGTAGACAAAAGGGGTCTTATGCTCTTTCAATCAAATAATATTTACGTGTAAAAGCTGATACGTATTTGTCATAGTCATAGTCGCTTTATTTAAAATACCTAGAAAAAATAGTATTATACACACTTTGCTCTTTGTGGGTTTTTGATGTGTTTGTTTTGGACCTCTAATGGGTGAAATTGCATTGATTGTATGTAAAGGCGGTCAAGTTCTGACTCAAAAGACAAAGTTCCAAGGAATTCGTATCATCCAGTTCCTGTTCTTGGCTCTCAAACTTTATGGGGCCTCGCTCTTTTACTTATGCCTCCAAATCTGTACTGAAAGCCTTGTGCTCGGCCTAGATAGCCCAATTTAAGATAGGTTGATCCAAAGAGGTCCTAAGCCCACAAATTCAAATTTACATCAGGATAAACTGCAAAGAGAAGTATGGCCAATGGTTCATTTGAATGTATGTACAAAAATTCTTTTTGTAATCCTTATAATTGGTATATGATAATTCCAAGGGGTGGTAATATTTTTCTTTTCACTATCAATTGGGGTAAAATGTGGAAAAAAAGGAAAGTCCATAGCTCAACTCCTTACGGGCTGTTTGGTTTAAAGGAATAGCTATTCTATTCCATAGCTATTCCTAACATATTACTAATCCTATGTTTGGTTAAAAACCAAATCCAGAATAACTATGCATTAAGAAAATCTATTCTTAAATTATGATGAATATACAAAACTCATCTCTACCTATCTTGAACTTTTCCCATAATAGCTATTTCAATAGAAGACAACTTTATCCTTCTTACAATTGATAATAATAATAAGATAATTAATTTTGTATAATAAAATTAATAATATTAATAACTAGAAAATTTATAGCAATTATTAATAATGATAACAATAATTAATAATTACAATTACAATAATAATAATAATAATAAGTACAAAATTTATAATAATAATAATAATTAATAATAATAAAGTACAAAATTTATAATAATAATAACACTAAA
>JAOSBL010000128.1:119891-153270 GCA_027568915.1 Erythroxylum roraimae
ACCGTAACTAACTCCCCCCTCACACCCTCTCTCATGCACCTCATCTAACTACCAGCCCCTACCCTTAACAGAATGGAATAAATTTACTCGGTTACCCCTTTCCTTGCCCTTCTAGAGTAGACTTGCATAATAGGAGGTCTAACAGAAACATTACAAGTATGTTGTAGAGGGGAAAATAGAGAGGATTTTTTCTATTAAAAACTTAATTATTTGCAGTTTTTCAACATGTATGTTGTGCATTGTTATGTGGCAACTCAGATTAAAAGAAATCAGCTTTTGATGATCTTTTATGTTGCCAAATAAATTATATTTCTGTTGTCTTGTGTTTTCCTTTGAAAGATATCAGCACGCAAGCTTTTTAGAATCCTTTCTATCAGTTACATGCATGTTCTTCTCATCTATGCAACATTCTTATGATTGCAACTCTTTTTCTGTATCTGCAGTGAGGATGAAATTGATGACATTCAGAAGGTACTATCTCATACTCTTGGGCATCTGGCTTGTCGTGAGCAGAACAAATACCTGATTATTGTGCTTTTCTGTTTGACTTTGGTGCTAGGAAATTTCTGTGCTGTCCCAATGTCGGTCTCCATATATTACAGAGTATTATGGTTCCTACCTCCACCACACGAAACTGTGGATAATAATGGAGTACATGGCTGGTGGTTCTGTTGCTGACCTGGTAGGCTACATGTTTGATTTGTCTCTGTGTGGTGTATGAAGGTTAACTGTCTTTGGAGCATCTGAATAACTGGATTGCTCTTGTTTTTAATCATAGAAGATGTCTTCATTCACAGTCTTTTGACCTATTCTCGATAGCTGTGCTCTTGTATTTGTAGTCATTCTTCAGAAAATTAATGCCAACATCTGCTGCAGCTCCAATCTGGTCCTCCATTGGATGAAATATCAATAGCTTGTATTTTACGTGACTTGTTGCATGCGATTGAGTATTTGCACAATGAAGGGAAAATTCACAGAGATATTAAAGGTATGTTCCCTTTGCATACTTGCATATTGTTGTCCTTGCCAGTTGGCATTTTCTTTGAGCATACTGTCAGAATGATTTTTGCTGATGATGCACTTATTTGATATTGCCTTGCTGCATGTTCGTCCTATTTTTGTTTACCCCTGTTCGTTGCATTAAGTTTTTTTCATTTATGACAAACTATGCAATATTTTGGCAGCGGCGAACATTTTGCTCAGCGAGCATGGTGATGTTAAGGTATTTTCTGTTTTACAATGGGTTTATAAGAATTATATACAAAACTATGATCAATCTTACTCAAAATTTGCATAAAATTTGGGTTCGGGTTTGTGCATTTATTTGACATTCTGAATTATCTTATGACTTTATGACAGGTTGCAGATTTTGGTGTTTCTGCTCAATTGACAAGAACTATATCTAGGAGAAAGGTAATACCTCTTCTGCAGACAAACTTATTTTTGTAACTATACAATAGACCTCTTACTAGGATAGTCCTGTGAATTTATTTCATTTTCAGCGAGGCCTCCTGTTTGAGGGACCTTTGCTTCTAATGTCAAACTGATCTTCACTGGCCTATCTATGCTTGTATGCATGTTTATTCAATGAAACATGCTGCATATGCTTTTGACCAAAATCATTGAAAGCTATCTCAAATAATTGCGAATTCAAATTAGTGATTTCAGAAACCATAATAGATTTTCACCTTCATATAACTTGACTTCACATTAATGCATGTTTACGAGGTAACTAAACAGAAGATAGTTGTTGTTAAGTGTGATAAATATCTCACATCGATTAGGAACAAGAGCATTACCGGCATTATAAGGCTTTTGGCAATTCTTCCCCCTTATGGTGCTTTTTGGAATGGAATTTGACCCACTATTATCATGGAATGTCTAGTCCTACAAACTTATTACTTGAAATGGCCATTCCAGGGCATAAGGGGAGTGTATTAAGTGTGATAAATATCCCACATTGACTAGGAAGAAATGAATTACAAGCTTTTTAAGGCTTGAGCAATCCTCCCTTTTTAAGGTGCCCTTGGGGTGGTGTTAGTTCTAGTTTTATCAGTTGTTTTGTTTGTGATTATTTCTGAACTACTATTGCCACATCAGACGATGACTTTTGAGGGATTTCTTTTCTATTACAATTTTCCTTTTTGCCTCTTCTTTAATATGCATTATAGGATCTGTTGAATGAATTGAATTAGCCAATCTTTTCATTCATCACTTGTCTTACTTTGCAATGTGATGATATTCAGATATGATTCAAGCGTCTGTTAAATACTGCACTAATTTAGTTAATAATTGCAGACTTTTGTAGGAACTCCATTCTGGATGGCTCCTGAGGTAATTCAGAATTCAGAAGGGTACAATGAAAAGGTATTATGACCTCTCTTGTTTTGGTTTGCGGGTAGTTGTGTTACAATCTTGTATGCAATCTCTACTTCTCCTTTATCTAACTTACAATCCATGTACATGATCACCTGAAGTCCTTACATAATGCAGGCAGATATCTGGTCTTTGGGGATAACTGCAATAGAAATGGCAAAAGGGGAGCCTCCACTTGCTGATCTTCATCCAATGAGGGTCCTTTTTATCATACCTAGAGAAAATCCACCACAGGTTCTCATTATTCTTTTTTAATTTCTTTAGGGGTTGGTTTTGCCTGATTAAATACTCGTAAAGTACCATTGTTCACTGTTCGAAAATTGCGTTCCTTCTGCAGCTAGATGAGCATTTTTCTCGTGTTATGAAAGACTTCGTGTCATTATGTTTAAAGAAACTTCCTGCCGAGGCAAGTTTACACTCCTTTTACTTAATTTCTCTCTCTTCATAAATACTCATTTTCCATGAGAGTGGAGATGTGACGAATTGAATGTATAAATGCCTGTTCTTGGGTTATGTTTTGTGAATTGGGAATTTTAGCATTTCAAGGGAATATGCTTGGCATGAGCACAATTAAATATTCCAATTACATTACTTGGGAATTAAATTTAGGTTATTAGATGTAAGGTAGGCCAATGATCTCAACAAATATGCTAAACTTAATTGGTAATTGTTTGGATTGCTGCTGATTGATACCAACTCACAGCATATATTGAACAACTCAAGCTGCAAAGTATATTGGAAAGTGATTCGAGAAATCTGGGAAGGAAGTAGGTGTCTTTTCTTCAATTTTAGTGGCTGAACACAGAAGTATTTATTTAGTTGTTGAAATTACAAATTAGTAACACTGGGGATTATTGGGATTGGATTTGTCAACATGTCCTTTAGCTGTAGACATTCATAAAGCCTTATTCTGGTGAGAGAATTTCAAAGTTAATTGAGGCACATGAGCAAAAAGACAGCGAGTTTCTGAGAAGATACTGCCAAATTGACTTGTTTAAGTTAGGAGTTGCGTGAATTACAGTGGTCAATCCATGCTGGAGTTCTAGTTGTATAGAGATTGCTTTTGAAGTATCTTAGATTATTTTATTTGGAAGAAGTCCATCAGTATGATTTTCCCCTGCCAGTTTACTAGGTGTGGACTTCAATGGGCTTGTTAGGTATCCCATTTGATTTTACAGTTGTAACAGAAATTTGTTAGATATTTGAAGCAGTGTGGGATTATTCTTTACCCAATTTTTGCTTAACTAAAGTGGCTGGCCTGTTTGCATTGCTGAATAGTCATTCTTCATTCCTCCTGTGGAGTTTTATAGTTGGATTTTTTTTCTCTTGGAACAGTTTTAAAGGTATGGGTGAGAAGAATCCCTCCTTCCAACTTGTGAACTCAGTTTTACAACACAAAGTATATAAAAAAGGAAAACAAACCCTTCACTCACTTGTTTGGTTTTTTGCTCTGGGATTATTTCTTAATGTGGACAACTGGTTTACTGTAGTCATGTCCTAACTGCTTTTTGGGATCCCTTGACTGAAACTACTTTTATGGCTCTGGAGCCAATGTATAGAAAGTTTGGAGATTGTTTAGGTCATTTGAAGCGGAGCACAATTGTTATCTTTTGTTTACTTTCAAGGTATATTGAACCTGTGACATTACTTTTCCACCTGTTATGCACTTAGTGGTCATATTTTATCCCCGTTCATGATAGGAGATCGTGTAAAGTTTGAAGAAGTCTTTCCTAGTGAATTGCGAGCGCTTACTACTCCCTAGGAAGTCCTGTTAGTCACTACCAGATCTTTTGATCTTCTTAACATGGATATTTACTAACTAAACTCCGATTTTCAGAGGCCAAGTGCTAAGGAACTCTTGAAGCATCGTTTTATTAGAAATCCAAGAAAGAGCCCAAGGCTTTTGGAAAGAATAAGGTGCGAATTTCTGCTGTAGAGTAATTCTGCTTTAACCGTTTTGCAAGATGCTTTTTATGTTAAATGATTCAAGTCATTATTTCTGACATATAACTGGGTCTAGTATATAATGTTAGAAAGGGTCTTAAAAAATTGTATCTTGTACTGTTTCTCCTGGAAAAATTCCTGATACTTTTTTTTTTAAAATTGAAAAATTCCTGATACTTCTTTGAGTTAGCTACAGAATTATGGTTCTTGTCACATGGATTAAAACATATTATTTATGCCCATGCAATTTTACAGAGAGCGTCCCAAATACCAAATAAAAGATGCTGAAACCCCCAGGAATGGTTCAAATGCTACTGGTGAGACGTCTGGTACAGTGAAGGTGATACGAGATGTAAAGGCTGAAGGAACTGTGCATGCTAGGTTGGTTGAGTTTGTTTGCTTCCAGATTTTTTCAATTTTTTGTTGTCTTTCAGACTGACATTTGTGAATCTTAGCAGTCAGGGGAAAATCCTGAAAAATGCTGGATGGGATTTCAGTATTGGTGGATCACAGGGTACCGGAACAATTAGAAGTGCTGGAAGACCACCTCAGATTGGAGAGAAGAAGTCAGAATTTTCACACAATAGGGTTAGCCAAAGAAGATATTTAGAGAGTGGAAACCATTTGTCGTCTATCCATGGAAATGCTCATCAGGAATCTCCAGAGATTACTTTTGCTAAAGATGCTCGAGATTCATATCATGATGAACATCAAAATAATTCCAATGATGATGTATGCCTTTTTACCCTCTCTTTCTCATGATTTTTTTTAAATCTCTTACATATTGGGTCCTGAATTCGCAAAGTTTACCTTTTATGGGTTAAGAGTTGAGCAATGTTGTTGAAGAAAAAAGAAAGAAAGATAAAAATGAGTTAAAGGAGGGCGAAGGGGGGTGGGTGAAGGATTTGTGGAATTCATAAGTTGTCTTCTCTTCAATGTTGGGTTAACTGGCCTATCAGTGCTCTTAGGGAAGATGACATGTTTAAGGCACATTTAGTCCTCCACGATGCTTCCACCTTCATTATAACACAATAGTGATCTGGTGAAAGTAAATTCCATTGCTCAGTCATAAAATTTAGGGTTAATTCCATTGTTCAGTCATAGAATTTAGGGTTACATTTCTTAAGTTGAATTTATGGTTTTAACTGCCAGGATGAAGTAAGTGGGACCGGAACTGTTGTCATTAGGAGTCCCAGAGGGTATCAGTCGTCAGCTGTGTTCCGAGATCAGGGCAGTCAGGTATCATTTGTCTTCCCAAGAATTGAGAATGCCTGTTCATTTTCTTTCAGCTCTGCTTACCCATTTATTCCATTATTGTTAATTTTCTGTGCAGTCTGGCAACGCGTATGCTTCTCTTGAAGATGCTTCTACCAGTGGAACTGTTGTTTTCCGTGGCCAACATGATGACTCCGATTTCCCTCGGACTCCTAAATCTAGATTAGGAATACAAGAGAGAACCTCAAGTTCGTCATTGGAGGACAGTGCATTGAATCTTGCTGAGGTTGTTCCTACTACTTATGTGCAAATGACTTACATTATAAGCTGAATCCTAAGTGTTGAACCATTCTAGCACATCACGAAACAAATAAAGTGTTTGGGTTGAGTGATTTTTCAATGAATGGGCTTCTTGTGACTGCTAAAGTTACCGTATGGATCATTCTTAAGCCTCACCCAACAGCTTGAGCTAATTGTTAAATGTCTTGATGACAATAATTAACAAAACATTATGGGCCATTGATGATGTTGCAGCTTGGATAACTTTTTTTATGATGCGGCTAGTAATTGATTGTTTGCTTTAAATTTGAAATGCAATTTTGTACAGTTATCTTGAGCCATACTTTTGTAAATCAAGTCTTTGACCTTTTCCTAAGTTTCCCTTTTTATCCCTTTTCTTTTACTTATGTTGAGAAAATCTTTGGCTGATACCTGTCCAGGCAAAAGCTGCATTTCAAGGAGGTCTGCAGAAGGGAAATATTAGGGGAAGATCTGCAGTGAGCAAGCTAAATAATGATGGCCATGAAAATAAAAGAGAGCAAATGACAAATAGCTCTGATTCTTCTAGGTGTATATTATTTGATACATCTGTAACTTTTGGCTTGAGAAGATGGAGTTAGTTCATTGTTGTTTATTAATGAGAAATTCTTTGTTGCAGAAATTCTCATGACTACTTTGATGCACCGAAACTACTCTCAAGATCACGTCAATTAAGAGAAGATGAAGAAAGTGCAAGAATAGCATCATCTACGGCCCCTTTATCCGTTTTGCTTATCCCATCTGTAAAAGAGGTAAACATTCAGAAACAGATCCATGCAATTCCTCATGGTAATGTTGAGAAATTTTTCTCAAATCATCTTCACGGATTTTGAAGAGCTACTTTTAGATGCAAACTTGTTCTTATACAAAATAGTGTTCCTGATACTAATTTGATAGTTGTTTAGATGAACTTCAAGCTTGACTATCTACGTCAGAGAAACTAAAGCCCTCAAAGTTTCATCAGTATAATGTGTATGAGCTGTATATAGATAGTCAGGAGTGACTATAGGGAAAGATATTCAGAGCTCATCACAGTAAAAGTTCCTGGTCAGCATAATGGGTTTGACAATAAATGACTAACTGACAGGACTAATTCATGGCCTTGGTGCTCTGCATAGCTTTTGGATATGCTGCCAAGAGTTTGTTTTTGGTCCTTGTAAGCCAGGATTGTAACTTCTGCAATTTATTTTGTGTCAACCTATCTTGCCCTACAATTTTTAATTTATTTACTTATCTTTTTCTGATGACTTATTATTAAATAGTAACTTAATACTGTGGGAAGTCTTTTTCTGATGACTCATTATTAAATAGTAGCTTAGTGCTGTGGGATACATGCTCTTAGTTGTATTATTTTCTTGTTGGCTAGCTCTGTGCATTAGCTTCATATAGTTTGATGTGTACAATGTAGGCAGTTGCTGATGATTCAGAAGGATCGGTTGTGAAAGCAGTTACTAGTGCATTAGTAAATATGGAGCGGAAGAAGCCTGGATCTTGTGATGTCCTTGTCAGAAATTTGCTTCAACAATTAGCAAGGTTCTAAGAAGTTTACATAAAGTTAAAAGAAAATTGCCTTTTTATTTGCGTTTTACTACTAGTGCCTTCTTATGATGTCAATTGAAGTAATATAGGTTAAGCTGCTGAAGAAAGGTAATTTTTTGCAGCTCCAAGGAGCCTTCAATGAAAGATTTACAGGAGCTTGCTGCTCTCCTGTTCACCAGGATCAAGGCACCTCATGAAGGGACACAACATTTAAACTCTGAAACTGATACCAGAAAAAAGCAACAAGTCAAAGATTTTACTTCAAATGCCAATATGAGTCCCCTTGCGAGGTTTTTACTATCAAGGTTAGTCTATATTTCAAGCTTGAGCATTTTGGTTTTCAAAATGGGGAAAATGTGAATGCTTCCTGCTCCATGAGAAGCTGTGGCAGATAAGAAATTTTGCCTATTCGTGCATTCTTCCTTTTTTGATTGTGATCGAGTAAACTTCTTTTTACTTTTACATGTACGTTTAGGGGACATTAACCCCAGACAAGTTGTTGATTATGACATTAGAGCAACCCTCAATTAATGGACCAAAACACACTTGCCATCTTTCACACAAGTGAGCAAAAAATATCCTTATGAACATGCACAATCATAGCCTGACGCTTCCTGTAACCCAATTGAAGATTTGAATCTAACACTTCTTGACGATTGCCAGCCACGAAGCTCTCCCTGAATCTCAGAATACGTCCTTGTAAGCACTTAATTCTTGAAAATTGTTGTTTTCTGAATTGATCATTTGTCTGAATGTAGATGGCAAGGGCACGTATCACGGGATGCCAATTCAAATTGAATGATGAGATTGGAGTCGGATAACATATTTATTTTGTAGCAATGTCAACTGGTGATGCATTCTTTCAGATATGATGATGTACATATCATTGTAAGAAATTGGCTTGCCGTATTACCATTATTTTCCTTCTCTACAGTTTTGTCTTCATTTATTTTGCAACTTACGAATGAATTGCTGTGTAATTAGATGGCTTGTCGATTTTATAAACATACAAGTTTGATGACCACTAATTGTATTTATTAGTGATTTCTGGGACTTCAATTTTGTTTATTATAGTCTATTGATTTTGCTATTCAATTATATTAACTTCATATGATGGAATCGGAAAGCTTACCCTACCTGAAACCCACATTACTGGTCCTTCAGTTTTAATTCCTCTCTGATCTTAATGGGCCTTAATTTCAGAAAATCAATTCAATTAATCATAATTTTGATTAAAGTATAGTACTCAATTTATTCGAGTTCTGCCACAAAGTTGGGAGTGGACAAAAACATGCATGTCGGTAGTAGAGTATACGTTAAAAGTTTAAGAAAAGAGGATTTTGTTTCTATACATCTCTGTGTGTTTTAAAAATGATAAACATTTTATTATCGGTTGCTTAGTAACACTTCAATTCCATTTTATTACGTATTTTTGTTATGATTATATATAAGAGGAATAATATGAAAGCCATCGTGTTTGCTAGCACCGCAATTACAATTAAATGTACTCATATATTAATTAATTTAGAAAAAATAAAAATTATCAATTTTGTGAAAAATTAGAGAAATATAATTGAAATTATGTTTAAATATTGAACCTTGAGTGATTATGTGCGCTAGAAAGACAAATATTTTATCACACACTAACCGGAAGATCTATCCAAGCTACATACAATAAGGGATCTGCGTCAGATGATCAGACTCAAGCTAAAGAAATTTATAACATCGTTTCATACAAGATCAAAAATCAACAGCATATTGCCCTTCTCATTCCACTGGCAAGAGGTTGTGAACATTACTCGGATATCAGCACTAAATGGAAGAATTATCAGGTGTCTCCCAACTTCAAGATGGGGGCAACATATATAAAGCTGATCTAGTTGCTCAATCGAGTAAACTGTTACAAAACTTGAGCCCTCTCATCTCTCTGATTAATTTGCGCTAGTTGGCTTCTTCATCTCCTTCGAGATGGTTGCTTTGCAGGAGTTAGCTTTCTGAAGGCCGCATGCAGAATCATAACTGAAAAGAATGCAGAAACCAAAACTCATCTAAAGGAAAACAGAAGTTATTGAATGAAAAAGATTGGTCTTGCAGATCCAAGTCATAATTGGAAACGAGGGAAAAACAGTTGACCAGTACTATATGTCAATGCTTGATTACTGATTTCCTGATATAGAGCAAAGTATAAGTGTATAAATAGAGAGCTTGTAAATAATATATGGTGCAAGTAATTGGTAATGAACCCTAGCCGACATCTCTCTTTCTAGGCCTGAGTTTCTAACCCTAGCCACCAGCCTTCCTTCTAAATCCTAAGCTCCAACTAGACTCCTTTTTTAGTAAACCATGATTAGAAAAAAAAAAATCAAAACCTACTTCCGAAATAGGATTAGTTCGAAGAATGTGAACCTCACTTTGCAAATCACTACCTTAAAGCTAGGTAGACTAATTATTTTGCATTAAGAGCATCTTGCAAGAGAATAAAATATTTATCTTCTGTCAATTTAAAGAATATAAGCTTTGTATGTGTTTTGCGCCTTTTCTGCACATCCTAAAGGCAATTTAGAACCACCGAGCTTATTGCTAGATTGGCCTCCAGAATCCACAGTATAAAATAGGTAGCAGCACGCAAATCCAGCAAAATATTTATTATTACCTGCATAACTGACAGCAAATGCATAAAAGAGAGCCATCTGGACGTTTAAGAGTATTAGAATAACCGCAGTTGCTGCAATGATGAGACAATACAGTCAAGCAAGCAAAGAAAATAATTGCCATTGTCCACCACTATCTTGCTACTGCCCTTGATTAAACATCACAGAACAGAGTCCCCAGTAAATCCACGCAAGTCCCAAAACATAAGGAAAATAATAAAAGGGGACTGAAGGTGATTCTCGATTGGTGCAATTGAAATAATCAACAAGACATACCCCTTTTGAAGCAAGAATTCCTCACATGAAATAACAACGAAAATGCCTCTTCTATAAGTGGCAGCCACGTACTAACGGTGTTCAAAACACAACGTTCCAACAGTTCCCAATTGCAACTTCTGGATACATAACTCTTTACATGGTATGTCATAAATAACCAGTCAAATCAACAGCATAATTCTGAAAATTTATTTAGTCATTTCCATGTTACAATTAAGCTTGCGAAACATCAACAAGAGATAGTGTAAACCTAAGGAAAGACAAGATGATGGATAGATTAAAAAAAAATGGTTTAGTATTACAGAAATTGCTGGAAGATATAGCATTGCTGTAAATTTGACTCTTACGATTTTGCTATGCAATATGGGTGGAACAGGATTATCTTCTCAATGTAATGACATTTCCCCATTCTCATGGTCTTTGACTTTTCTTCCGCCCCCCAACCCAAGTCAAGCTACTGTTTCTTAAACAATATCGTATTTCTAATGGATCTACCAAGACGCCACCCTAGTCCCAATAGTAGAGGTAGTTTCCTTTATTCAGCTTCCCCGATCACAATTAGGTGTTCAACTAATAGGTTCAATCCATATAAATCAGACATTGCTTATATACTCCTGCAGTTCACCTCTGATCCAAGCTGAAAAGTAAATCATACGAACAAAATTTTTGCGAAATATCAGCCACCTATCAAGTTAACAGCTGAAGTTGCAACCACAAAAGAAGATCAAAACCATTTCTGGCCAATATTCCTTTAGAGCAGTCAGCTATTCCTACTTTGCACACTGGAACGGTTTATCTACACAAGTTCAACGCTACACGTCTTACAGTTACTAGAGGACCCTCTGAGCAGAAGGGCCAAGAAAAAATCAATTAACTTTGAGAGCCAAAACGACAGAGGAAAATGACCCACTCACCACACTGAGCAGCACGAACCAAAACATGGCGGATCATGGGGTACCGATCCCATGCCCATTTATCGCTACAGAACTTAAAAGTATCCCATACTGCCAAACTTGATACCAGTCCAATCAGAGCAAGTGGCATTTGATACCTAAAACAGTAACATCATTCACCAAGTCATTGGAACAGACAGATAAGAAGAAGTTGTTCATATGTCATGTCCAAAAGACAACAATTTAGAACCTTCCCCTCAATTTAGCCCAAACCCACACTTATCCTGGTTGATATACAACAAATGGAACACGAAAACAAGACCCACATTGATTTTTGGTTACTATATCTTGTATCAAATTGAAGAAGCACCTCATTCCACAATCTATAAATATTTCATAGCATTTCCTCAATTTTCATCCGAAACCAAACATATAACCACTAAACTCGCACATAAACATAAATACATGTAAAGAGATAGAGAGAGAGAGAGAGAGAGTACAATACAGAGTACAAGCAAAGAAGAGAATGAAGAGAGAAGCGTAATTTCTAGCATAACGCTTGACATTTTCATGAACACGAAGCCTGGCCTGGTGAGAACCGCGCGGCAACGAATAGGACCCACAATCCCCAAAAAACGAGCGAGTCCAAGAAGGAGTTTGGACGGAGAAGTCATCGGTGGTGAGCTTAGAGAAGGGATTGAGAGTGAAGACAGAGAGCAAAGTAAGGACATGAAAAAATAAAGAAACGAAGAAGCCACCGGTTACGCTAGTAGTTGAAGTGGCGGTATCGGAGTGGGTGGTGGAGGCAGTGTTGGTGGTGGCGGCGGCGGCGGTGCTTGCGGTGGAGGTTTGGTCGAGAATTTCGAGGTAGCCGGAGTCTCGGAGCCACGACTCGAAGGCGCTGTCCGGGACGGTAAGAGATAGCGGGTTGCCTGAGAATACCATTTTCCCAACCGCCTTTTGTCACCTGACCCCCTTAAAGTGACAATTATAAATAAGTGACAATTATTAAATTAAATAAGAATTATTATTTTGAGATAAATAAACATATAAAAGGAAGAAATCACGAAAGATAGTTTACGAGCCCAGCCCAACAAGTTTCGTGTAGGCCTTTGGAATCACCATCATACCTATGATAGCACGAGCCCAGCCCAATAAGTTTAGTTTAGTCTAGACCTTTCGTAATTGATGTAAATAAAAATAGGCATCAGATCTTGTATCCCAAATATTTCGTTTGAATCATGTTTTCATTTCAAAAAACATAAAATGACGTATACCCCGTTTCAATCTTATTTTCGCCTCAAAAAAATAAAACGATGTCATTTTGGGGCAAGAATATTAGGGATTGACGCAGAAATCTAGTAAGTTTGTTAGTCATGTTAGTTCCATTTTACTAGTGTTTATTACTTAGTCAAAAGTTAGATACTTGGTGTCCTGATTTTTTTTGTTTGTTGTTGTGACTTCTTGATTTTAGAAAGCATTTTCTGAACGTGCTTGTAGTTGTTTTGATTTTTGATGTTCTGTTATCTTTTCTATTTGTAACTAAGGAGACACAAGTTGAATAAACATTATTTGAAGTTTATATCTTGGGTGCCCTTCATTTTTTGTGTGAGAACTTTGTTATGTTTTTTTGTCCACCCACTTTCTTTCTTTACATCTGGTATCAAAGCCTTCTTTTAGGCCTATGCAAAGTCTTGTGATGGCTAACATATCAAATGGAGTGATCACAACCTGCCATTCCAATTTTTCAGGGCAACAACTATGACGTTTGAAGTACAAAGATAAAAACTCTCTTTTTCTCCTAAGATCTATGGGAGTTAGTGGAGAAAGGCTATACTGAAGAAAGTGTAGCAGCAAATAACCTTACAGAGATGAGAAAGAGAGACGTTAAGACTCTTTTCTTCATTCAATAGGCTATAGATGATGTAATTTTCTCTTCTCGAATTTCTACAGCAACAAAGGCAAGAGATGCTTGGGATGCACTTAAGAATGGATGCCGAGGCACAGAGAAAGTGCTTATAGTCAAGCTTTAGACACTTCGTAGGAAGTTCGAAAGCTTCATTATGAAAAATGAAGATTCTATTCATGAATATTCCGACAATCTTATAGAAATAGTTAATCAGATGAGAAAGTATGGTGAGCAAGTGTCTCAAAAGGTTGTTGAAAAATATTGTGGAGTTTGTCCCAAGAATATGAATATGTTGTTGTTGTCATAGAAGCATCAAAAGACTTAAGTGTCTTAACTATTGATGAGATTTTAGGCTCTTTACAATCCATGAAGATAGGCAAAAAAGCCATTAGAAGAGTTCTATCGAGAAGGCTTTTAAGACAAAGATGCAAGTTTTTAAAGGCAATGAAGTTGTCTATGCGCGTAGGAATATCAACAACCATCTTGGAGGATATTCTTTTCAAGAAAGAAGAGGAGGCAGAGGAAATAGAGGAGGTGGACGATCAAATGACAGAAGTCAACATTCAAATGCATCCACAGTAAAGATGAAACTCAAAATCACAAGTTTAAGTGTTACTATTGTGATAGACCTGATCATATAGAAAAATGTTATCGATTAAAAGAACGAGATGAAAAACAAGCAAATTTTGCAGAAGAAAAAGATAAAGATGAGTCTGAAAGTTTATTTCTTGCTTGTTTCACTACAAAAGAGTAAGATTCTAGTTTATGGTGTATGGATAGTGGCTGTGGTAATCACATGACTGCCAAACTAGAGACATTTTTCAGCTTAGACAGGTCAATCAAAACAACAGTGAAGATGGGTGATGGAACGATCTGTAATTCTCAAGGGAAAGGAGTTGTGAAGCTGAATCCTTGTGGAACCAGCTGCATCAAGGATGTTCTTATGTTCCAGAGTTGGACTCAAACTAATTGAGTGTTGGACAATTTTTAAGAGAAGGCTATTCTTTAGTTTTTGAAGATTTTTCATGTGCAGTTTTTCTGATATAACCAAGAAGACCTTGTTGTTTAGGGTTCCAATGGTTAGAAATAACATGTTTCCACTTGTCCTTGATGATGAAAAAAAAGCACTTGTAGCCTCATTAGAAGATGAAAATTGGTTATGGCATCATAGGTATGGACATCTTAACTTTAAAAGCCTGAATATGCTATCTAATCAAAAGCTTATGGATGGTTTGCCTATGATAAAGCCAACTGATGCAATATGTGAAAGTTGTGTGATTGGAAAGCAACGTAGAGATCCTTTTCCAAAAAGTAGCAGTATGAAAGCTTCAAGGCTAGCTGAATTCATACATGGAGATGTTTATGGACTTATGCACACACCTTCTCTTAATAAAAACAGGTACTTTGTGGTCTTTGTAGATGATTTCAGTTGAATGATTTTGGGTATTTTTTGTCAAGGAGAAATCAGAGGTGTTTTTATTCTTCAAGAAATTTAAGTCATCTATTGAAAAGCAAAATGGTAATGCAATAAAGGTATTGAGGACATATCTAGGTGGTGAGTTTATTTCCACATAATTTGACAATTTTTGTGAAGGGATGGGCATTAAAAGACGGATGATATCCAGATATACCCCTTAACAAAACGGAGTGGCGAAGAGGAAAAATCGAAGACTTGTTGAAATGGCAAAGAGTATGGTTGAGGCCAAACACCTACCAAAAAGTTTTTGGGTTGAGGCAATTCACACAGCAGCCTATCTGCTCGATCGCAGTCCAACTTTAGTGTTGTCCAATCAAACACCATTTGAAGCTTTTCATGGAAGGAAACCAAAGGTAACACATTTTAAATTTTTTGGGTGTATTGCTTATCTCCTTGTACCATCACAAAAGAGGGCAAAACTTGATGATAATAGTGTTGAATGCATATTCATGGGATATAGCTTGGAAATTAAAGGCTATTGGTTTTACAATCCTATTTCTAAAAAATTACTAATAAGTCATGACGTTGTATTTGATGAAAAGAGTACATGGAGTTGGAACAAAATGCAGAAATTTCTAGTCATTATTCAAGGTGATGATGAGTTTGCTAACGAGCTAGCAGTTGAAGAGAATGATTATGATCACGGCGGTTCAAGTCCCTCCACACCTAGCTCCACCCCTAGCTTTTCAAAGTCAGCTACGCCTAGTTCCTCTTTGTTTAATACACCTCCTAGAAAATGGAGATGACTCAAAGAGATCTATGAGCAAACTGAAAGGTGCCAACTTGCAAAAATTAAAGAGCCAAGTTCATTTGGAGAATTTATAAAGAGCACTACATGGCGTGATGCTATGGATGAAGAAATGAAGTCATTAAAGAGAAATAAGACTTGGATACTAGTTGACCTACTAGTAGGAAAGAAAGTTGTAGGGCTCAAATGGGTGTACAAACTCAAATACAAACCAGATGGGTCAATATTGAAGCATAAAGCAAGGCTGGTGGCACTAGGGTACATGCAGTAAGAAGTTATCGATTTTGTAGAAACCTTCTCTCCTATAGCTAGATTTGATACTATTCGTACTGTGTTATCTATTGTTGCTCACTGTAAATGGAAAGTGCTTCAATTTGATGTGAAATCAGCCTTTTAAAATGGCTTTATGGAGGAAAATGTGAATGTACAGAGCCTCAAGGTTATGAAGTTAAAGGAGATGAAATGAAAGTGTATCAATTGAAGAAAACACTTTATGGACTCAAGGAAGCCCTAAGTGCCTGATATGAAAGGATTAATGGACATGTAAGCAGAAATGGATTCCAAAAGAGTGCAAGTGAGCCCACATTGTATGTCAAAACCAATAGAGTTAATGAGGTATTACTTGTTTGTCTCTATGTGGATGATTTGATTTACGCTGGAAATAGTATTGCCTTAATTAATGATTTCAAGAAGATTATGATATCTAAATTTAAAATGACTGGTTTGGGTTCTATGAGCTTTTTTTTTTTTGTTATAAGTGTAGCAAAATGAAGCCGGGATTTTTATCTCTCAACAGAAATATATCAGTGATCTCTTAGAGAAGTTTAATATGAAAAATAGTAATCCAGTTAAAACTCAAATGATCACAAACCAAAAATTCAGCTTGGATGATGGAGAAGAAAAGATTGATGCACAGATATATCAAAGTTTAATTGGAAGTTTGTCGTATCTCGTAAATAATCATCCTGACATCTTACAAGCTACAACTCTGTTGTCTCGGTTCATGCAAAATTCAAGTAAAATGCATTATAGTGCTGCAAAAAGGGTGTTTAGATGTTTGAAAGGAACATGGTCTTATGGTTTGTGGTATTTTAACTCCAACAACTTTAAGTTATTTGGTTTTTCAGATAGCGATTGGACAAGTTTTGTTAATGACCGTAAGAGTACAAGTGGATATTTGTTTAAGCTAGGATTAAATACCATCTCTTAGTGTTCAAAGAAGCAGCCATCCATTGCATTATCTTCTGAAGCTGAGTATATAACTGACACTTCAACAACATGTCAAGCTATATGGTTGAGAAGAATCTTATGTGATATGAAGCAACATCAAAAAGAGGCTACAATAATTTTCTGTGATAATCAATCCACCATTGCAATGATAAAGAATCCAGTTCATCATAATCGCACAAGATACATTGACAGTCGACATCGTTTTGTAAGAGAATTGGCCGCTGAAGGAAGTATCAAGATGGAGCATTGTAGTTCTCAAGAATAAGAAGTTGATTTGTTCACAAAGCCTCTTTCGTTAAAAAAGTTAATTTATTTTAGAGATAAATTAGGTGTTATAGATGTCTGCATTAAAGGGAAGTATGTTAGGGATTAAAATAGAAATCTAGTAAGTTTGTTAGTCATGTTAGTTTCATTTTACCGCTGTTTATTACTTAGCCAAAAGTTAGCTACTTGGTGTCCTGATTTTTTTGGTTTGTTATTGTGGGTTCCTAATTTTAGGAAGCATTTTTTGAACGTGCTTGTCATTGCTTTCATTTTTTATGTTTTGTTATCTTTTCTACTTGTATTTAAGGGGACGTAAGTTAAATAAACATTATTTGAAGTTTATATCATCAATATGTCTTTCAAGTGTTTGATAAAATTTTTGTGTGAGAACTTTGTTCTGTTTTTTTTTTTATTCACCTACTCTCTTTCTTTATAGAGAATACAGTTGAAACAGGATAATTGAGACAGGGGATCTAAACCTATAAAAAAAAGTAATGTATGTGTTATTATAGGGTAAGAAATAAGAAATCATTATATAAACATGTTGATTTATAATTATGACAGAAATCAACTTTATTCACTCATCAGTCACCCAAAATGTTGTTAGTAGTATGATAAATACTTCTAACTGTACTATGATTTGGATTTAAAAATGATAAATTGTCATTTTCAAAATTTTTACTTTAATGGTGCAGAAAGTTGATCGAATTTTTTTAGCAAGGCCTTTTGCAACTCACTCAACTATGTTGTTTTTCTTCGTGTTAGTATTGATTCTAATCCTTGGATAAAGTCGTGCCCGGTGTAATCAAGTGTTAGATTGGAAATGATTATCGACCGTATCCAATTCATTTATATCTTTTACTTAAAAATTATCTTCATAACCAAACCAAAATCCTTTAAAAAGTGTGACTGTGAAGTGTGAACCTCTATTTATATTCGTTCTGATTTTTTTATATAGCAAATTCTGAAAACCTTGGTGGTCACGTACAAATATGTTAAGTTGATTAAAATTTTCATGAACTCATTAGTCCAACTTTGAAACCATAGCGAGACCTTAAGTTCTGACCTTTTCAAAGCTTATGGTTACTTTAGTAATGTTTTTCATTTTGAATATGTTTCGGATTAAGAAAGCCAAAAACCAAAAGCAGAGTGGAGTGTTTGTTTCCAACAAGTCATGGTGCGCAATAATTTTGCAGTGACGTCCTAACAGAAATCATTAGAAGAAGGGATACAATACAAAATAAGGAGTGGATGACCCACGAGTCGTCGTTTTGAGTGTTAATTAAAATACAAGGAAGAGAGTCGCCTTTTTTTTTTTTCAGGTACAATTGGCTAATTTGATTTGGACGTCTAAGCCAACCATTTTCTTCACTCTTTTAGGTTCTACGTCTCTGCTTTAACACTTGTCTTTATCAATTATCCTATTCTATTTGTTTTGTTTTATATGCACAGAAGAATTGGAAATATTTATACAGGTAATTAAGAGAACATTAATCTGAATTAAGAAACCGTAATTTTGGTTACAGACAAATACACAAGATGTTTTTTTAAAAAAGGAAGTTAGAAACGTACTAAGCACTAAATCCCGGCTTTTAATAAGAAAAATCATTTAATTTAAACAGCCGCCCAAACCACCCAACATCAACCACTTCACTCTTTGGCAGTTGGTTCATCTTTTCAAATACTCTACGACACTTGTCGAGCTGTGGAGGAGTCCTTCACACCCGGCCGGGTCCCTAAAAACAAGTTCCCCACCTCCGACGCGCCGGCTTCAAGGGTCTGTCACCTTCCAACACGTCACCACCACTCCTCCATATAATCCTTCCGTTACGAGTGTTGTCCGTGCAGGTGTCCATCTACGTGGTTGATATTGGTTGGGTGGCTGTCGGTTTCATAGTATCCACTTTCGCATGGCCACAAATTCTGAAGAATTCCTTGAAAACCAGACGACAAAGGAGTTAAGTGGAACCCACCTAAAGCGGCCGCCGCGCCTCCTCTTGCAACTCTGTTTTACACGCGGCCCCATACTTGTCCTTCTACAATAATTTAATCAATAACCTTAAAACCCCAAACAACAAGTTCTAGATTTTGCATCCCCGGCCCTCTACTTTTGATTAATTAAAACTTTATTATCTATCGCCCTCATCAAATAAATAACTTTTGCTCACACAACCACTAACAATTGAGTAATAAATTTAAATAAAATAATAATAAAACAAAACATAAAATAAGTAGTAAAATAAATAATACAATAAATATGAAATAAAGCAAAGAATAAAAACAAATAAATAAAAATTTTAATAAAAAGAAGATTAATTAATTAACCATAAATTATTACGAGTAATTTAACAGCAACAAACAGTGTCGTAAACGAGAACATATATATATATATATATATATATACCCATAATTAAAATAATCATAAATGATAAATTAGAAGGGTGAAGAAAACTAACAAAAGCTCACGAAAAGCCCAATAAAAGGAGGACTGCACAAGCAACAACAAAAGTAATGAAAGCTTTTATCGGGTGGTGGATGAGCACGTGACGACAACCCGAATCCCGACATGTCCCTCGTCAACACGAAATTACTCAATCGGTCCCACTTAAACATGTAAGACCTCCTACCGACTGGATTCCCTTAAATCAATCTATTCTACTTTTATTTTATTCTTTCAACAAAGTAGTATGTTTCGCCGTCGGTGCCGCCTGGTAAAGTATAATTTAAAACGTCACGAAACACTAACGCGTACCCGCACATTAAGATGGGGTCGATGCGCAGCCGCTAGATTTTAAACGGCCCACTTTATACTATCTATCTGTATAAAAGGACAAATAGAACGCGTATCACGAGATATGATAATTTTTCAATGGCCAGGGGACCATGGAGAGCCATGCTCCTCCTCATCATGCTGCCGCCTCCCCCACCCACCTCCCTTTCTTCTTCCCATATTTTTCTGCTTTCCCATTCCATTATTAACTATACACAATAAAGTGCCTTTAAGTTAATATGGGGTGGAGAGTGCCACGTGTATTAGGTTTGTTACAAGACAGATTCATCAAACGAACGTACGTAGAGCTACAGTTTGCTGTTACGTTACGTTCCTTTGTTTTGAAAGAGAAAACGAATAAACCCATCAAAATCAAGCCCAACCTGAAATGCCGGCGACATGTCTGTTGGAACACTTGGAAGCTATATAAGCAATTCTCGGACAAGACAAAAAATTATTGCGTTCTTTGAAATCATAAACTAGTCGTCATACTCCAGTTGATAATATACATGCGTCTCCACATAAAAAAGTGACTTTTAAGAGCCCTGTTTGGTACGGGAGAAAGTGCAAGAAAATGGATCCGGTTACGTAAAGAAGAGAGGAAAATGTTCACCATTTTTTATTAGTGAAAAATTCCCAAGGACTAACAATAATAGTAACACTAAAACAACCTTTAGAGAAACTCTTGAATTTATCTAAAATCAGTTGCTTAAAAAAGGGAAATGATATATATAAAAACAGCTTCTCGCTTGGGTTATCTCTTTTCTATGTACAACATCATCATAAGTCAGCTTCCCTGCTTAGGTATAAAAACTTTCCTGAACACCGAAACGGTAAACACTGATTAAACGACTTCAAAACCAGAATTCTCCGCCAAAAACTCGGAATAAAATATTTATTTCTACGCCACTTCGGTTGGTGGGGGCAGGTTAAGATCAAGATCCAAAGATGGTCCCTTCTTACATTGACCGCGATCATTAGGATAATCAACTACGGATGATGAATCTGAATCGCTCTGTGTCCCACCGTTCACCACCATCATCCGATCAAGCCCATTCGAGTTGGTATTAATTTTACCGTCGTTCCTCGCCGGAGCAAACGCATCGAAGAAGAACACGGGACGCGGGACCGTCGCCAACGAGAACCACGCGCCTGCTGGGAGGTTGACTCCGGCGGCTTGTTGTGGGACGTTGAGGGTTAGGTCCAACGGAGATGGTGAAACCGGAGCTGGGCGAGTGGGAGGCGGCGAAGAGGACTCCACGGTGCTGCTTTGGCTGGGGCTGTGTATGGGGACAGCGACGTTAACGGCAGCGTTGAGTTCAGCGACTGATGGGAAATTAGTTTTGGCCTTAGCGCCGCGAAACTCACGTGCAGCAGTGTCGTAGGCACGCGCGGCCTCTTCAGCTGTATCGAATGTCCCGAGCCAGACCCGAGTCTTCTTCCCCGGGTCTCGGATCTCGGCGGCGTAGCGACCCCAAGGTCTCTTCCTGACGCCTCTGTATCTGATCTCCTTAGCGTTGGAGTGGGGATTCGGATTTTTGGATAGGATGGTACTGGATCTCTCCCTCGGAGCCATTATCTGTCCTACGATGTGTTTGTCTTTGAGAGAATGAATAAAAGAGAGGTTGGGTTAGGAGAGGCAAAGTAGGCTTGGCTTTATAGAAAGAGGCGGAGAGATAAAGTAGGTAAAAGCTACGCTCCTTTTGGGGTGCGTTATGTTTGTAAGCGAGTGTTTGTACAGTCAAAGCTGGGGTATGTTATGTGGCTTCTCTAACACGACCCACTTATGCGTAGTCTACGGTCTAATCACATCTTGACACGTTGTTGCCACCTAAAACCAGACCATAATTACGATCACCAAATGTAACGCTTCTACGGATTAAGGAGTTTTTAGGATCTAACAAGATTGTCATGTGAGGGTGTTTAATCAGTGTTAAAAAGGACCATTAAATTCATTATCTTTTAAAATCTGAGCACCTAACATTCTGTCGGAATGATGAGTACGTGAAAAGTTCCCAATAATTTCAAATTCAATTAATTGTTGTTGCATTTTGGTGCATGTGTTAATATGGCCGCACCACAAACTCTCCTCCAACTTTATACGCTTCAACTATACATTTAACCCAGTGCGATAAATTAGCTTTAGTAATTTGTATCTAATTCTTTTGTGTGGTAATCATAGTAATTGTTATGGAGCGGCGCACTTAAATCGGGTCACGGGTTATTCTAATTTGTACAATCCAAACGGTGATCTAATCCAAAAGTAACGACACACGTGTACTGGAGTGCGCAACCTTTTACGACAAAAATGAGCGTACGTGTCTGACAAAATTAAATGGAGGAGGGGTACGTGGGAGTCGGAATGTACACTAAACGCGCGCCTCACGTGCTAATGCTATGCCTCCAATCCCTTCATTGAGGTAATTGAGATATTCGCCTCGGTCAACGAAACCTTTGACCACACTTCCTGTATAACTACGCCCGCCGCCCTACCGCCACCAATCAGATCTTTAAATTTTATTATAAGTCGAGTGTTTTTCTTGCGTAGCCGTTTCCATAACCACTCTTTTAAACTCTACTCTCCCTTTTTTAGTTCTTTCCATTCATCATCACGCATTTGAAAAGAGGAGGAGCTTACAATGAGATCGTGCACATGTTACTAATTCTTCCAAGTAATATCCAGGAAACGGGTGTCACGTGGCAACGCGGTTTACAAGGACACGCGGCCATTAAAGACGCCAGGAAGACGGCGTGACTTAACGGAGGTTTCCACGCGGACACATGGAAATGGTATTGAGAAAGGCAAGCCGTTTTTGATTCAAATTTCCCTTGCATCGAAACGGTAAATCGAGTGACGCCAGCAAAACAACACACATTGTCGGGCATTCTCAGCCCTCTCGCCGCGTGTGTCGGATCCAAATCCAACTCCTGATCCGAATCCGCATAAGAGTCGCTAATCTTGTCAATGTTCATGTCCTTCAGACTTTTGAAGCGGTCCACTGTGTTTTAACGGTTGCCACATCTTTTTAATTAAGCTTGGTTTGGATGTTGACACGTGTCCTTAGCCGTAGATTTTAGATTGTACAGTATCTTGAATAGATGCTTCACTTACAAAGAAATCAAATTTATCCGAGAAGAGGAAGACTTGGGAAATATTTTCCCAAATATAGGGTCCTTTGTTACCTGCGTACAATTGGCATTTCAAGTCACTATTTAGAAAAGATTGAGTATATAAACTCTATTTATGAATGACAAGTTACATGAAAATTTTCAAAAAAAACATTATATATATATATATCCTTAAATTATTACATGAAACTTTTTTTTAAAAATATGTTATATAACTGTCCTTAAATTAAACGATATTAATTGAGATATAATTGCATCCACAACATGTCATAAATGGTTAACTTTAAATAAGAATATAATCTTAAGAATTCGTCTTTGTTAATTTTATCAAAAGAAGTTTTGGTTTATTTACAGTACAAGATTCTCATATTTACAATTTATAACTATATAGAAACTCTTTATTCAATGACTCAAATTACAAATATAAGATAAAAGTAGCATTTATAAATTTAAGACTCAAAGTGAAATTCAAAACAGAAAAATTTGAAAGAACATAATAATAATAATAATAAGAAGAAGAAGAAGAAGAAAGATCACGATAACAACAATAACAATAACCACAAAAACATAACGACAATATTCTAGAAGAAATTTTGTTGAAATGTAGGGTAGTATAATAATAATAGATTGTGTGAATTACTTGTTTTAAAAACATGATCTCATAGTAAATCGAGCGAGAATACGTAATGAAAGAAATCTTAAAGAATAATGTAAAACTAAGCTTGGTAAACAAGTTCAAGTCTAGCCTGACCCGATCTTAAATCAATAGCTCGATTCGAGTTAATCAAGTTTTTGGCCGAATTTGATCCTTTTTTTCCCTAAATTTCAAGCTCTAGGTCATACCGAGGCTCAAATTTAGGCTTTAAGGCCTAATCCAACCTAAAGGCCCAACGATATATGTAAGTTAAGTTAAAACCTTAGCCGTAGTTTTACTTCCTTTTTTGTTTCACTGTACAATTTTACTTCTTTGCTTTCTTCATCTCTTATCTAGTTACCTTCTCCTTCCATAGCTTAAATTGTGCATGCAATCACTTGGTTGGTGAATGAGTAAGACATCACAAAATTGGGGTGACTAGTTGCACAACCCAAATTTATGAGACGCCCTTAACCAACATAACAATGCCCCTCTTAATATCTAAAAAGATCCACTTATTGGTTTAAGGCTTGATGGGGATGTACTTCACATTAAGGTAAGTTTCAAGGTTAAGGATGTCAACCTCATTATCAAAGGGGCCAATGTTGCTGACAATAACATTGTTCTTCATCTACCTCGTATGACTAACCATGGCGATGTCCTTGTTGCCAGATAAGATACCAACATTTCTATCATAAATGTCCAAACTTTTAAGTCTTGAATTTTCGTAATAAATTCTTAAAGGGTCGAATTGATGCATTTGCCAACCTCTTTAGCCTCCAAATTCTTGAACTATTGGGCAACAACCTTAGAAGTTGAATTTTGATTAAATTTGACGATTTGACTTAGATGGTAAATACACCTGATCTTTATCATCAGCCTTAAATATTTTTATTCTAAATATAGTGTTCAACCCAAATCCAACTTTATTGAGTAGGTCAAATTAGGATTTTGGTAAGTTGGATTAGGATTCAAATGGGATAAGTTGAGTTTTCAAATCACCCAAAATTTAATTAAGTTCAGACTCGATTATTATGAGTAAGGTTTGATCAAACTTTGGATCGAGCCTTAAGAGTTATTAATGGAAGAATACGAAGGGGAGAGATAAAGTGAAAAAGTGAGAATTTTGGAAGAATTTCAAAAAGAAAGGATGGTTGGTTTAGAAAATGAGATAGATACCGAAAGTTGAGCCAATTCCTTTACTTATTTTATTTTTAGCTTTTATTCCTTTTATTTTTATTTTTATAAAAAATTAAAATTTATTTAAGCGAACTTTATAATAAAAAATTGAAAATAAAATTTTTTTAATTGAAATTTGTAAAGAAAAATTAAAGATAAAAACTTATCTATTTTTAGTATCATATTTAGGGTAACTTTTAAAGATGCAATGTTTAGGGAACATCATATATTGAGGGAAACATATAGAGAGGACGTGTTAGGACCAACAAAGAATATTACTAAGATGGTATAAGTGGAACTAGAATAAACTAGAGCATACGCTAAAGAGCTAAAAATTCTAGTTTGAGATATAGAATAATGTTAAAAAGAAAACCTTAGCATAGTATAGCCACGGATAAAACAAGACAAACTATCAATCCTCCAAGTTAATATGGTTAAAAATATTCGGTTTTGTAAGCTTAGGGATAGCAATGTGTTAGGTCAAGTTCAGGTTCCTTATGGCCTAAAAATATTTTTAAAGTTTAGCACAACCTAAAACTTGATTAAGCCCTAGCAGTTTGGCTCAAACCTAGGCTAAATGCCTAATTTGGGGCCAAAAGTTGTTGGGTTTGATCAATTTAGGGCCAAACGTTATAATATGCTCAATTAAGGTATAAATATTATCGAGTCTGCTTAATATTAGGCTATTTTGGATGAAAATTTGGTAGTGTCATATACGCACCGTTAAGTCTGAGTGAGATGTTTTACATGACATTTTCGTGACCTATTTTCTGACACCTTCCTTAATTTAAACCCTGATATTCATTGAAGTATACCATCATGCATGTGACTTATGGATTAGAGGAAAGAGAAGAAGAGTAAAGAGACATGAAAGAAGAAGAAGAGAAAAACCAAGAATGGAAAAAAGATCATTTTGCTGGTTTACACTAATATTAATACGTCAACTACTTATATAACACTATTAGGTAATAAGCATGTACATTGTATATTTCTAGAAAGAATCAACAAAAGTAAAGGAAACCATTTTTGGTTGTTAGAAGCAGAAAATGCTTCCTAGTTATATATATATTGATTTCTACACCCCAAAAAACAAGAAATGCTTCAAGGTTCTATATCTAGCTTTGCTGGTAGATATATAGTGACCTTCTTTTCCTTTGAGGGATGGGAAAAGAAAAAGAAAAAATGTCACCAAGGATACATACGTTGTACTAGAAGAAGATGCAGAGCTGCGTAAGACTTCATCATCTTTATAGTCGAAGCTAAGCTATATACCAGTAACGAGAACCTTGTTAGACTTTAGTATTTTATTATGCAATAATGGCTTATTGAACCGTAAGTAATTTTTAACTCTCCTCCTACTTTGACTTCATTTTGTTAAATATAATATAAGAGTTGTAATCTTTTTATTAATTGTTTATCTCATTAGTGATTAAGCATTGTAAAGGGTAGTAGATAGATTCAACTAATTTGGAAAGGACATTGGATGTTGAAGAGAAGATATATGATTGAGGGAAACAATTAATGTTAGGATTTATTTACTTGCAGTTGGTGTCATTTCTGTTTCAGCCACATGAATGTTAGGATTTGCCGGCCACGTATATGTATTTTATTTTTGTATGAATACTTGCAGGTCTTTGTGATTCATATTGTCAACTTAAACTTCTTTTCATATTTAAGATTATATGCAAGTGGAATAGATTCACCAACAGCTTCACTAATTTTGCAGCTACACAATTAGCCCCTCCTGCCACACCAATCTCAATGTAGCCATGCCAATCTTCCTCCAAGCAAACCTGGTATTCCCCACTTAGGAGAGAGCCTTGAGTTCTTTTTCATTAGATAGAAAGGCCATCTTGAGAAGTTCGTGTTCAATCGAATTGCTAAATATTTGTCGGAGGTTTTTAAAACCAATATTCTCGGCTAGCCGATTGTGGTTGTCTGCGATGCAATAGGCAACAAGTTCTTGTTCTCCAATGAGAACAGGCTTGTTATTTCATAGTGGGCTGACTCCGTCAATAAGGTCTTTCCATCTTCTCTTCAGACCTCATCCAAAGAAGAAGCTATAAAGATGCACAAAATGCTTCATGAGTTCTTAAAACCTAAGGCTCTTTAGCAATATGTCGGTGTCATGGATGATATAGCACGCAGACAATTTGCCTCCGAATGGGAAAACAAAGACAAAGTTGTTGTCTTTTATGTTGCAAAGAACTATACATTTCGTTTGACATGTCGATTGTTTATCAGCCTCGAAGACCTAAATTGCATCGCTAAACTATACGACCATTTCTATCCTTTAGCTTTAGGAATTATTTCCGTCCCCATTGATTTGCTTGGAACTCCATTTCGTCAGGCCATTAACGCGTCAAAGTTTATAAGGAACGAGCTTCTTGGCATTATTAAACGAAGGAAGATCGATATGGTAGAGGGAAAGGCATCGACCACATAGGACACATTATCCCACATATTGATGACAAGTTTTGAGTACGGAAAGTACATGAACGAGAGCGACATCGCAGACAAGATCCTAGGACTATTGATTATTGGACACGACACTGCTAGTGCTGCCTATACGTTCATTGTCAAATCTCCTGCGAAACTCCCCACATTTATAAGCGTGTTTATTAGGGTATTACTCATTATTATTAATTCTTGTCATTTTGATATGAACAGTTACAGTGCGATTGTTTTTTAGTTTTTGTTACATGTATAGAACAAGTGGAGATAGCATAAACAAAAGCACCAAGAGAGTTGTTGAACTTGAATGACATATAGAGGGTGAAGTACTCGTGGAACATAGCATCTGAAGTCACGAGACTTGCTTCTCCTCTTCAAGGTGCTTTTAGAGAAGCCATCAACGACTTCATTTTCAATGGTTTCTCAAATCCAAAGGGCTGGAAGATAGTCGTAATTCATTAAATCAAAAGTCTAAATGATTAACAGTTTCGATAAGAATAGATCCATTTACACGTAATGTATCGTATGCATGTAGCTGTATTGGAGTGCAAATTTAACATATAGATGTCCAAAGTACTTCCCTGAACTAGAAAAGTTCAATCCAACTTGATTTGAAAGAAATGGACCTGCACCATACATATATGTCCCGTTTGGTGGAGGACCTCAGATGTGTCCTGAAAGAAATATGCTACACTGGAAATATTAGTGTTTATGCACAACTTAGTGAAAAGATTCAAGTTTCAGAAGCTAATTCCGGACAAGAAGATCATTGTCAATCCCATGCCAATGCCTCAAAAAGGACTTCCCGTTCTTCTTCGTCTTCACACGTCTTGATAATTAAGTTCAAAATCATATTATCTTATGTTCCAAAACTATTAATTTATAAGAAATCCAGTCTCCACCATAACTACTAAGCTATAGCTATATATACATATATAAAGATGTGTAGCATAAGGTGAGAAATATTTACTATTAGATGTGGGTCTTATGATATTTCTGTTGATGTGATTGTAGATGCATTATAGTATATGATATGAGTACATAACTAAAGAGCCATTTCTGTCCATAAAATAAAAGAAAAACATGAAGAGCTAATATGGATATAGAGGAAAATAGTTTAGGTAGCTTTAGCATATATATACTAACCTATCCTGCTACATACAATTCATACACCCCAAGAAGATCATAACATTCAACTAGATACTTGGAATATTTTTTCATCAACATCTAATTGTAAACAAATAGATCTCAAGACATTTAAAATGGTAATATTTTGTAATATATCAAGTAATATTTCTTATTTGATTTCCTAATATACTAAGGAATTGATTTATGGTAACTTATTAAATGACAATATTCCCTTTTTTGTTCTTAACTAGGAGTGGAAGGCAAGTTGACTGATGTAATAGCCACATATCGCATGAAACAGAGTAAAAGACAAACTCTCAAGCATCAACCGTATACCATATTCATTTAGCTCACGACAAACAGATACAAACCTGTTTACTATGCTAATTAATTTAAAGGGAACAATTTGTGTTAGTATATTATGTTGTCCTTTTCTAGTTTCTATTATAAATTATTCTGATTATAATGTAAAAACTATGACTGAGACTGTTGGGACAAGGAATAAAAAATGGTGAGGACATGGCTTTGCTAGAAGCGGAAAGTAGATCCTTGATTATGGTGGTTTAGTTGGAATCCCCTTATGTTGAAAGTTATGGGTTGTGGTAAGACCAATGTAACATTGGAAATAAGGAACATCTCAGAAAATAGGTCACAAAAATGTCACGTAGGACACCTTACTCAGAGTTAACAACACACGTGTCACAGCCAAATTTTTATCCCAAATAGCCTAACATTGAGCAGAATCGATAACGTTTAGACATTAATTGAGCAGATTATAATGTTTGACTCTAAATTAATCAAACCCAACAACTTTTAGCCCTTTAGCCCTCAAACCTAGGCTTGATTAGGCTTTAAATGGCTTGTAGTTAGGTCATGTCCAAAAGTACGACCCCTTTTAAAGAAACAATGAATGGTCTAAAGCCTAATTGGGTTGGATGAGATTTGAAAGCCCTAATCGTTTGAATATTTGTGTTTAAGCCAGTGGCTTAGATGCTTTATTTATGTAATCACCTGCCTCCTCTTTGTCCTCTCACTTTCGATATAGGAACTTTACAAAATAAATTAATTCCCTTATTGAAAGTGAGATGACAAAGAGAAGGAAAGTGACTATATAAATAATGTATCTAGTTTTTAATTCCTATATCAGAAGTTAGAAGATAAAGAAAAGGAAAGTGATTGAATAAATAAAGCATTTGGTTATTTGGTTCAAATACAATCTTTAAAAGAGTCAAATTTTTAGGCCTTACCAAGTTCAATTAAGCTTTGGACTCCTTATCCTAGATGTCCTCCTTTATTATTCAAGAAATGATGTCGTTTTATTAATTTAAAAAAATGACATCGTTCCATATATAATTAAGGTTCGGGTTTCAGGCTAGGTTGGACTATTGAGCTCGAGCCTAGGTCTAGCTCAAAGACTAAATTTATTTAAAAGAAAAGCCTAAGCCTAAACTAAAGCCCAATCGACTTAAATCAAACTTATTGACTTTAGGCTAAGCCAGGCCCAGGCTTCTCAGTAATCCTTATGTACGATATTAC
This sequence comes from Erythroxylum roraimae, assembly GCA_027568915.1. Lineage (NCBI taxonomy): Eukaryota > Viridiplantae > Streptophyta > Magnoliopsida > Malpighiales > Erythroxylaceae > Erythroxylum > Erythroxylum roraimae. Next base: position 149,562 of record JAOSBL010000128.1, read on the forward strand.
CATCAGTGATGGGTATCCAATTATTTTTCAAAGGACTATGACCAGTTAGGATAAAGATAGATGGATTAATGTTATAGTAAACGATGTCAGGTTTTATAAGGTCAAGTAATTAATGCATTTGAAAAAATCCTTTTAGAAAAGGTTCACACGTTGGATAATGCAATTAACATATTGACAAAGCTAGTTGTCAAAGAGAAGTTCAAGTATTGCTCAAACTTGATTAATGTCTCAAGTTTTTAGATACGTTTATAGCCTAAACTATATAGAGTATATTCACCACAATGGAGATTATTGTGTATAGCTCGTATATACAAACGTGCAATCTTTAGGGAATATTTTGGAGCATATTGGTTGAAAATGGTATATCCACTAAGGTAGAAATTATTGGATGGACATGTAATCTTAGAGTTTTTAGAAAGAAAAGAGCATTTCTTGGATGCCTTTTGGCTGAATATGGCATAGGATGCAACATGGCCTAAGGTATTTTCTTTCTAAAAATTAGAAGTAAATGCACAAACGTGTTGGTGTGGTAGAGATACTTTCGTGGAAGACATCATTTGGGAAATAATTATATTTGAGATTACATCCAAATGTTTAAAGAAGAAAAAGGATCCATAGTTTGAGAGATGAATATGCCAAAGCCCTTGCCGTGTTCTAGAAAAAGACAGTAGATGCACATCATATGACACAAATATATCTGCGATAGATAACCTTATCTTTAAAAACGTATTTGGTGAATTAGAAACTCTACAAAGGTTCTAGGATTTGATAAAACATGGTTAAGTTATGTTGGGTTTGAAAAAGGGGCAAGTTCTATCGGACTATATCATTTAAAGTATATATATCAATATATTTATGTAATTATAGCCTTTATATAAGAAATATGCAATTTTCATTTAGTGATTTTATTGATCAATATGGTGAAATCAATTACTATTAGCTCTTAAAGATGTAGGTACACCTAATTGGTTAAACCTAATTAAAAATATTCTTAATGTTCTTGTTAGTTATTTGTTTATTTCCTTCTTACTATTCTTATTAGATACACCTTATTTTTTGATAAATATATTTTGATCCAACATCGACCACGATTCTAACTCCACTTTTTTACCCTTTTCTTTAACGTTACATTTGTGCTATTAAATCTAAGGAGCCTCGTGCTTATTTAAATAGTGCATATCAAAATCTTAAAGTCAATTGATCAAAATAATAAAAACATCCAGCACTTGTTTAAAGAAAATCAAGTCAAACATACTTAAATATATGTTAGGTGTATCAACAATGACATTAATAATAACAATAACATATAGATAGAATTCTTAAACATCAACAATATCACATAGTTACTCTAATAGAATATTAGCAGTCATAAAATTGCATTTACCAATGACTACCAAGCTCTTAAATCACCCATTCTAAAGAAATGAATAAATATGAGTACAAAATGTCACTTAAGCTTGTCTTAATTGCTTTATAATATCCTTCCTTCATCACAAACAACCTGAAAAAATAAATTTTTTAATGCTATGAATTTCATGTTCTAACTTGTTTCAAGAGATTAAAGTTACCGCTAATTTGATATGAAAAGTTTATAAGGTTAAGTTATAAGCTTAATCAAACTTTAGAGATATGATTGTTAACCATTTGAACTTTCCTTAAGACATTATTAGCCCCAGTGCCTTTTTGGAACAACAGGCATTTTGCATGCACGTCTTAAAAAGGAATAATAGGTTCTCTTCAAATGCTACATATTACTGTTAATGAGGTGGGAAAGGTAGCTAGTTGAGTAATTTCCCCATCTTATTTAACATTCAAATTTTTAAAACAAAAAAGAATACTAAAGATAAAGATGCTGTCGAAAATGAAATGGTGTGAAAATAAACTAGCAAAGATGTGTAAGTAGCAAATTAATATAGACATTATTTTGGCAACCACACAATTATTAACCTATCCGGTAAGAGGGGCAACTTGATCTTATTAAGATTTCTAAAAAAAAAATAGATTTCTTAAAAAACTTGATCTTATTAAGGAAAAATGGTTGGGAATTTACACAAAACTAAGGGTATATATCATCAATAGTCACTATTATATCTAAGATTACACTAAATGACCTTTCCCAATTTAATTCTCAAAATATATTGCATCCTGCAAAAATTATCTAACTTAATAACTTGGAAAGTAGTTCCCACTACTTCAAGAAGGAACATTTCCTCTTCCAGTCAGCTATGCAATAAATAAGTTTAGACACTTTCATTTATACTAAAAACAAATTTAAAATTTTTAGATTTCCTAATTATCCATTTATCATGAAATTTCTACATTTCCTTCATTAGTTAGCTTAATATAATATAATGATAATTAACATAAAAAATACTTCAAATATATCTTATCCTACATCATCACAAATAAAAACACAACTATTTTCAAAGAATAAAAATACTATTGAAGTAAAATACTATGTTATCAACACTAATAACTATTAATGTGCATATTGATGTATCGCGGATAAATAATATGCCAATGCTCTGAGAAAATAAGGTATAAGTTATAAATTAGATAACTTTTATGTGTGTTAGGATATGATCTGCAATAGAAAACTTTGGCATACTAAGAGACAAACAAAGGATCTCATTTAGAGAGATCTTTTGCATTCTCTTAAGTCTTTTAAATATTTTTCTAGGAATCATTAGTTATATAATTAGCCTAGATTTTTTTAATTACGTTGTACTTTACTCCTAGTTATTTAGCCTAAGTAATTTCATAGTCTAATTACCTTCTTGTAATGGTTGGTCTAACTTATTCATGTACTTGTCTTTTTTTAATTTATTTTTCCATTTACTTATTTTATCTTTTTGTTAATCTTTACCATGCTCTATATGTACTATATTATGTAGTGCAATACATATTTTTATATTTTTATTTGTACATATTTATTTACATTTTGTATTATCATTATTTTGTATTACATGTAGGTCTATCGAAAATAGTCTCTCTATCAGATAGGGATAAGACTGTGTATTACTAGACCTCCCTAGACTCAGTATTTTAGCGAGACTCTCACTTAGTGTTGTTGTTGTAGGATTGGAATTGAAGAGGCTAAAACAAAATAATATTTCTAAGAATATAGTTTGTAACAAAAAACTATGAGTCCCTCTTTTATTTATCGTTTTCAACTTTAAGAATCCATTAAAAAGAAAGGATCTAACGTCCCAAATTGAAAATAAAAAAATCAGTAGCTTTTTTCCTATCACTTGAATAAGTTCTTAGCTTATTACCATAATTTAGTTTAACAATCACACGTTCGACTAATTGGATTTACATAAATAGATATGAGAAATAAGAAAGAATTGAGATTGCAACTTATCATAACTACAAAGTCTCAAATTCCCACAATTTTAGCACTTAAATTAAAGATGCACAAGTGCTTACACATTGAATTGAAGGCACTAAAAATAGGGGAATAATTTCAACCATGTTCTATTAATTCTCATTTATATATTTATATAGATTTCACATAATTGTGTGGTTGAAAATCGACAGAACAAAGTTAGAATTGGATTACGCAGTAGAGGATTTCATTTGTAAAAACAGTGGCGTTAATATATTAGATAGCGGATTTAGTGCCCGTTTGATTGAGCTTTTGTCAGTAGAGCTTTTATCAGTAGAGCTTTTGTCAGTAGAGCTTTTCTGAAAAGAGCTTTTTTTAAAA
>JAOSBL010000129.1:18194-30274 GCA_027568915.1 Erythroxylum roraimae
TTGTCCAGCGAGGACAGGACAGAAATTTATGCGGACACCAACCAAACACGATTAAGGACAGGACATTTGTGTCCTTGTCCACTGTCCTCACCCCTTCGGACATGAACCAAACGCAGGGTAAGAGACATGTTCGCTTATAGCTTCTTGTCAACCGATAAGGTCTTGTAGTTACACACCTTAGATGTCAATCCAATTGTAAATCGTGGCAAAATCACTATTGTTTTAAAGGTGATGCACCGCCGAGGGAACCAATGTGTAGATAATCTGGCATTAGTCGCACCTTTAGTTCGCCAAGGATTACATTTTCTCCAAAAATCTCCTCGGACAGTTATGGAGCTCGTGCATCTAAGCTTTGTACTGCAGATCCCTGCGATAGCTAGCTTGTTTTGGCTTTCAATTTTTTTCTTCGTAAAAAAAATTGATGCTCTATATAATTTATATTTGAATTAAAAATTGCATAACTCAAGTTAAAATATTATTTTCGCTGATGTAATTACTAAATAAACATCCCTTTCACTTGATTTATATAAACTTTAAAAAATAATTATTTAATTAAAATTTTATAAAAACTATCACTAAATTAAAAAAATTAAAATCTTAGATACTATTTAATTTATCATCTCAATAAAAATACTCAAATGGGTCATACTAAAATAAGTAATCATATTGGACCTTTGGATAGGCTTACAAGATTTACAGGAGAGCCATTTTGTGTTGGGTAAACTTTACCAAATCAAAGCCTACTTTGAATTTGGGCCTCTCTTTCAAAGTCAGATGAATAATAACAATCCATAGGGGCAAAATGGTCATCTGGTTATTGAAAGTCCCGTACGTTAGGAGGACACCAAGTGCCATAGGAAATTAAACAATACTTTAATGGCTACCACGAACTTTATTCCAATCTCCATCTTACCCTCCCCAAGCCCACTTCTCTGCTTTACTTCCAACATTCGCCGGAGATCCCTCCCCCTCTCCTTCTCCCTCTTCTTCTCCCTCTCCAGACGTTCCCGGAGGAAGCCACGGCGGTGGCCGGAAATAAGACCCATGTCTGACAATTCTCCCACTCCCACCACATCGCACCGGCGCGACAAAAGTGACGAGTCGCTTTTTGATTCCTTTAACAGTGAGTGTCCTTTTTCTTTTTTACTTTCTCTTTCGTTACTTCTTCGATTGAATCCATAAAAAGATCACTTCTTGATATGGTCGAATGTTAATTACTCATTTGGTGGTTTTGGTCTACTGTAATAGGTGCTGGTGGTGGTAGGGGGGAAATGGTAACTACTCATTTGGAAGAGGGGACTGCCTCTGGTAGGAAAAAAAGTAGGAACTTTGCGAGTAGAATTAAATGCTTTGGTGTTGATTTGTCTCCGGATAATGTGGCCGTGGCTATGGTGTATTTTGTTCAAGGCGTTTTGGGACTATCCAGATTGGCTGTTAGCTTTTATCTCAAAGATGATTTGCATTTGGACCCTGCTGAGGTAATTGTTTATCTGACCGTAGCTTACCGGTGACATGTGTTGTCATCTTGCACACGATTTGTATTGTTAATGCGGTGCTATTGTGGTAACGTTTTGACAGTACATGAAATACATGAGGTGACCATTTCTTTGTAGCTTTTTGAATGTCTAGCTAATTAGCTATTGTTCGTGTTTAATTTGTTTCGTTACATGGAGGACTAACAATTTGCATTTTTTCAGTAGACAGCTGTGATATCTGGTTTTTCTGCTTTGCCATGGCTTGTCAAACCTTTATATGGGTTCATTAGGTGGGTATTTTATTGCCTTTTCATCATTTTCATTTGATTTGTGAGTTATTTGGTGATGATTTTTTGTTAACCTTTATTTTTTGAATTACTTTTTGGTGATTGCCAGCGATTCTATTCCACTTTTCGGTTATAGAAGAAGGTCGTACTTAGTGCTCTCTGGGCTTCTTGGTGCACTGTCTTGGAGTTTGATGGCCAGTTTTGTTGACAGCAAGTATAATGCTGCTTTCTGCATACTACTTGGTTCACTTTCCGTTGCCTTCTCAGACGTAGTGAGTATCTACAACTTTCTGACTTTTTAAAAAAGATTTAGATTGATGTCTTAATAGTTGAATTGGTGAACAAGTGTTATTAATTTCTGTATTGTTGAAATTACCCTTCTTGATCAAAGTTGAAATTATATGTAGTTGTAAAGAACTCAAATGTGAGAATGTTATAGTATTTGAATGAAATAATTTAAATGTGATAAATGAATTACTAATTAAGTTGTCTTCTTCTCTACTATTTTAAGAGGCTATTTACTCAAACATTGGCTCAATAAATTCATAGGTTGTGGATTCCATGGTGGTGGAGAGGGCTCGTGGTGAGTCACAAAGTATGTCAGGGTCGCTTCAGTCCCTTTGTTGGGGTTCCTCAGCATTTGGTGGAATTGTTAGCTCCTACTTCAGTGGCTCTCTGGTTGATGCTTATGGTGTAAGGTATTTAAGGTGGACCTCGTGGCTTCTGTTTTCTAGTGCTAATGACACTTTATGAATCTTCCTGTGCTGCTTTTCAAATCTCAGGTTTGTTTTTGGTGTCACTGCATTGCTACCATTAATTACATCTGCAGTTGCTGTTCTTGTGAAAGAGCAGCGAGTGTGCAATCCAGCAAGAGGACTAAATCTTTCCTTGACTGACCCTGGATTTCTTGAAAGTTCAAAACAACATAGTATCCAGTTGTGGTATGCTCTTAAGCAGCCCAATGTTTTTCTTCCAACTCTCTTTATTTTCCTGTGGCAGGCAACACCACATTCAGATTCTGCCATGTTCTACTTCACGTATGTTTCAACAGACAACTTTTTCCAAGATATTCAACTAATTAAGATATTAACTTTTAGTTTCTTTTTTTTAAAAATGACATTTCTTGCTTCATTGTTGTTTCAGCACAAACAAACTTGGTTTCACCCCTGAATTTCTTGGTCGTGTCAAGCTTGTTACCTCAGTTGCATCATTGCTTGGGGTTGGACTTTACAATGGTTTTCTGAAAGATGTTCCTTTGCGGAAGATTTTTGTTGCTACTACTGTAACTGGTACAATACTTGGGATGACTCAGGTTTGTCTTGCAATTTAACAATTTAATGACTTGCCAGGAATAAATGTTTTATGGTTTTCATTTTTAATTTTTGGCTCAGGTTTTCCTTGTTACTGGATTAAACCGGCAATTTGGTATAAGCGATGAATGGTTCTCAATTGGAGATTCTTTGATTTTAACTGTTCTTGCTCAGGTAAGTGTAAAATTTATCAGATCTTTTGCTTAATAGTCTTCTTGTACACTGTTTTTTCATGTTACCTTTGATATAGTTTATATCATGATATATGTTTAAAACCCCGTTGGAATGCTTATCTTTGAAATGAATTTAAAGCACTTGATAGCTACTCTTGAAGGATCTTTCATGGTTTTCTGGCAAATAACTGTAGGCTAGTTAGTTTCTTCCGTCTTTACAAGCATGATGCCTGCAGTAACCTCGGTTGATTTTTTATATCTACATGCACGATGTGCCGTCTTAAAAATGCTTCTTTGAGCCTGGCAACTTCTTGATTTGTGCAGGTTATTCTGGCTATGTAATTTTATGCATGAGCAGCAAAACTGATAACTTATTGTCTTTTTACAGGCTTCTTTCATGCCAGTTCTCGTGTTAGCAGCGAAATTATGTCCTGAAGGAATGGAAGCCACACTTTTTGCAACCCTCATGTCCGTATCGAATGGAGGGAGTGTACTTGGAGGGTTAATCGGTGCTGGTTTGACTCAAGTTTTCGGAATCACTAAGGACAACTTTGATAACTTGACGACATTGATTATACTCTGCAATCTCAGCTCGTTATTACCTTTGCCACTGCTAGGGCTTCTACCTGATGATACCTCTGATGCCTCTTCCCATGAGAATGCAGATATTGAGATGAAGTCAAATTGAACTTGAGATGATCTCCTCTTGCTTTTATTCATTGACATCTCTGTCGTTGGATCAGCCACCGACCTTTTAAAGCTTTCTGCTTTAGTATAGGTTGCAACATATAATAATCACAGGAGAAAAATGGAAGTGTAGATTATAGAGGAGTTGATCACATGCAGTGGAATATATAGCAATGGGGCTCTGGGTTTACTAAGAAATGAGCACGGGCCTGTTTTTATTTGGGGGTCATAGAGAGGGGTGTGTGCGGGTAGTCCTGCATCACGAAAACATGGTCAATCTTGGTCAGGTTGTAACCAGCAATAACCAGATGTTGAAGATGTGGATGAGTTTCATATCTAGTAAGTAACCCGATTTTGTTGATATGAATGTGATATAAACTCTTCTTGTACTTCCAAAAGGACATGCGATAGGAATGACAAAGTAGCTCAGGTTTGACTTGATTCGGTTTGAAGTCAATGGATTTTATATCTTGGAAGTAACTCGATTGTGTTAAACAAACACTTCCTACGCTTCCAAAAGGGCAGTAATGCAAGTAAAAGTGGCAAATTAGTTCAATCTTGCCTATGGGCTTAGGTTTATATGTTTTTAATGGGCCGGATTATGGGTCAGGTTTTTAAGCTCGAATCAGTCTAAGGTTTAATTCTTCCAAATAAAATGACATTGTTTTGTTTACGAGAGTTAGACCTCAAGCATGCTAGACTTGGATTCAACTAAAAAAAGATATTTTATATTTTTAATTAAAAAATTATTTTAAAAATTTTGGTGAGACAGGCACTGTCCCTAATCAAGTTTCACAATATATGAGAATATTACATTCTAGTAATTTCAAGACCTAATAATATATACTTGTCATAAGCAAATCTTTTATTCACGCTTCATTTATAAAAAATTATTATAATTAATGAAATTTACATTATGACAGCTATAGCTAACAACTTATCATGATGTTTTTAAAAAGATAGTAATTTTGTGAAAATGCATATTTTTTTTTCTTTTCTTAAACTTTTCAAGAGAAGAAAAAAATTATTAATTTTAAACAGTCAATATTTGCTTTTTTTCATACTGCATTAGATTATATTTATTAAGATTTTTACATAAACTTTTTACTTCTAATTGATCCTAAAAACATTAATCGAGTCAAATCACACGTAACTTAGTTCAAACACCACTTGATTCTTTACGTTTAGATTAACACAATGATAATAATATTAAGTGAAATGAAAATTTTAATAATAAGCAGCCTTATCCTTAAATAAAGAGTTTTTGAATTACTAGAAAAAAAACAAAAGAAGAGACATTGACCAAAAATTTAGGGGATGATTGGGCCCACATAATGGGGGAAGTCTGTCTGACTAAGATTGTCCACAAAGAGTAAACCCACATGGTAGGGTAGGGCAGAGTCCAACTACTTATCCAATTGCATTAGTCACATCTGAAATTGAGTATTTTCTTTTATATAAAAACTGCTTTTAGTAAAAAAATTGACAAAATCCCAATTCACGACAGAAGCCTTGTGTATATTTCTGTTTTTGTCTCTGTCTTAAAGTTTAATTGGGATAACCAATTATTTCCCTATTTTTTAAATTGATTTTCTGATTCAATCTTCTTATTTTTACAAAATTATTTATATCTCTTTTTAATTTTTAATCTATGTTTTAAATTTTAATTCTGTATTTTAATTTTGAATTATTATTTTTAAATTTTTATTTTTCTTTCGAAGGTTTGGATCATTTGGAAACAACCTCTCTACTAGTTAGAGGTAAGACTGCGTATCACTAAATCTCTCCAAACTTCAAGTGTTAGCAAGATTCCAATTAAATATTATTGTTGTTGTTGTTGTAGTATAATATTTAATCAAGTGGCAGCGAGATTCCATGATGTTGCTGCTGTTGTATAATATTTAATCAACTTCTTACTTAGATATTTCTTAGGACGCATACAATCCAAAGTAGGGTAATAAAATAATAGTTGGGAGCATTAATAAAAGTTTCAATATAATTAACTAGGCATTAAGATGTTTAGAAAGTAGTATTATTCAAGATTAAAAACAATAAACATTATTGTAAATTTATGGATATGGCTTTATTGTAGAGATAAAAAATAATTTTCAATTTGAGTTTATTTTTTCCATCTTTCTATAATGAATTATACATACGTAATAAATTTATTCTTCACATTTAATCTTCTATATTAATATTCTAGAGAGAATAATTAGCAAATTATCATTTCAATAGTTCTTATGATTATTGTATTTAATAATGTCTAAATTACTCTTACAAATTATAAATTATTGTTTAATTCATAAAAATCATTAACATAATGACATGCAAGTGCCACCATCCGAAGCAGCAATCTCATGGCTTTTTCTATATTATTGCACGAATGCCCCTAAGTAGACCCTAATAATCCACCTCTATAAGAATAGATGTATACTTGTAGTTTAGATGCTTAAGGTTTTGGATTTTAGCCAACAACCAAAAGAGTTTTCACATCAGACTGAAAGGAAGGGAGTTGGTGTATAGTTCTTGTGCTTCCCAAATGATTGAGGCTAATGAGATACCAAAATTGGTTATATGTTGAATAATTATTAATATTATAAATACCCTTTTCGCTTAAACTCTTATACCATATATAAACCCAACTTAGTTAACCAAGTATTCAAGTTAAATATGTATAGAAGTTCTATAATTTAACTTAGTAGTTGTGGATGGCATTGCTTGGTTTATTAATTATAACTTGAAATGATTGCCATAATGAGGCACAAAACCACATGGATTAGAGAACAAATGATGATTGATGATTAGGGTTTGTAGATATAATCAAGTAATAAGTGAAGGCACTTATTGGAGATTTCCAAACGAAAAATGCATAACTTTTGAGATCTAATTAATGGGACATAATGATTGGGTTAAGATGTTCATATGTGAGATTATTAGAACATGAATTTTAAGTTGAAATATGCTTTCCTGTGATTAACTAAGATTTTTTTTATTACAATGGAGAAAAAACCGAGACAAATTACATGACCTAGTCTAGAGAGGCTAATCCTAGCCATATCCTCTAGAAGGATTGAGAAACACCCTATAGGTGCATTATCAAAAGTGGTAATCCCGAGTCTAAAGCTTACAGCAAAGTTGGCGAGCCAATCGGTACACCGATTTCCCTCCCTGTAAGTATGGTGAGGTAAGACTACTCAGTTCTGAGTAAATAACTCATTAATATCCATGATTAGGAGGTTGAGTGACATTTTCCGTTTAGTTGCATCGGACAGGAGATTCATTGCCACTAGAAATTCCATCTCTAGCTCCATGTGATAATAACCAAGGTCCCAAGCTAGGTTCAGACCAGAAAAAACTTCCCAGAGTTCTGCAGAGACAGAGGAGCAACAACTAATATTCTTTACAAAGCCGCCAAGCCAAATATTGGATTAGGTTTTTTAATGTTATAAGAAGTGTCAAATGATTGATAAGGATTAGGTTTGGGAGAGGAGAAAAAGAAAGAAGAAGTCTTTGGATGAAAGCTAAGTCATGCATGTGGGAAGCCATGTGAGGGGCATTAAAATTTTATAACAAACTCAACCCCCACGCTACCAAGTCTTTTAGCATATAGGCTTGTGAATATGATAATAGGAGGAAGAAAACAAAAATCCCCCATGTGAGCAATCATGTTTTGGCCCTTGAAATTGTGGAGACTTGGCTAAATCCCACGTTGGCTTGGAATGATTTTCCAAAAGGAAGATTAAAAATTCAACTTGTTACTACCTAATGTTCATTTCCAATGCATAAATCGCAAAGCATCAAGAGCACTGATCTCGGAAGACCTTACAAAGAGAGGTGAAATCAAATCCTAAATATATTCCCCTCTGTAAGCACGCCCCTAAAATGTGAGCCCTATACAAGGCTACGAGTTGGGTAAACCCAAGTTGAACCTAGTGGCTCTGATACCACTGAACCCTCTCATAAGGCCTTACAAAGAAAGGTGAAATTAAATCTTAAATATAAGAGTAATTTAAATAATATTAATTATGATAGTTCTTTCAAAATTATGTTTTTTGAGATAGTAAATTAAATAGTGCTTTTAAAAGATTTTTAATTTAATGGTTTTTAAAAAAGATTTTTATTTTAATATCAAATTTTTAAAAATTTTAATTTAATGAGTAATCATTTAAAACTTGTATAGATCATATCAAAAGATTTTTTTTTGCTGATATAATATATTCACTAAATATTACGTGAATATTTATCTATTAATACATCAACAAAAATAATATTTTGACTTGATTTGTACAAATTTTAAAAGATTAATATTAAATTAAAAATTTTCAAAAATATAAATATGTTATCCCTCAAAATTTTCATCTTCTATCTCTTTGATGAAGATAAATTAATTCTCTCGTAAAATGACATTTCAAAGAAAATGGATGGAGGTACTTTAAAGCAAATTGAATTTCCATGATATTGATATGTGACCCCTCAAGATCGGCGATGCTGATAAGAAGAAGCATTGTCGCCACTAGACGAATTGCAGGACCTCTACCGAACAAAGTCCTAAGCATGCCGTGGAAACACCACAATCACCAAACTTTGGCTTGGCCTCTGCTTGCAATTGCATTTTTTATCAATGCTTGAGATGTGTCGCTTCAAGCCTAGCAACCCCACATGCTAGGCCGTGGCTTGTCTGTGTGTGGACCAACCATTAAGAAACTTAGTCAATACCTATGACTGCAGTTTTCCAATTTCACACGGAAAAGACAACGCTCCTACATGTCCCAAATGCCTGTAAGCTTAGGTGGGGTGATGTCATGATCCCACTCGTTCAGATTTTGGCTTTGTGTCGAAGGTGAATTTACCTTTTCGATGCGAACACTCCCAAGTTAGTTGTTCCGAGATTGTAATGCCCTTCGCAAACGATGGTGAGTATTGAAGTTTTGTGCTAAAGTGAATGAGTTAAAAGGGGATAAATTGAAGTCGCTAATTGATTAAGAGTGAAGATACATTAGAATCCTTAGGGTTTTTACCTGAAATTCATAGCATGCAACAACATCAACCCAAAAACACCAATTATATGAGGCATTTCTTAAGCTTGTTCATTCTCTTCACTGAGATTAACCAACTTAAGAACAACAGGTTGTTTTGGTTCAATTCTTTTCCACCACAAACACAAGTTGTCCTGATGCTAACTTAGGTATAATTACGTCGTTATTAATTAGGAAATCTAAGATAGATTTTCTTCGTACTTGTTTCCTATTTACCCTTTGATCATAACGTGATGTGTAACTCTTTAGTTGAACCTTCCTAACCCCACGTATACTTCTTGGCATTTTCTTCATTTCATTGACCGATTCTGCGTCAAGATTAGGTTTATTACTTTGACTCCTCGGAGTGGGGCAGTTATTGAACGTTGTTTAGTAATCAAGTCGATGAGCAAATCTTCACGCCCATGCCCAAGACTTCTTATCGTGAAATAAATCTCTACACATCGTAAAATGGCAGTCAGTGAGTTAATTGTTGGATGTGTTTATCTTTCCAACGTGTAATTTCATAGATTTAGATAATTATTTTGCGTTAATTATATTGAATTTTTTTGTGATTTGATAACTTCATTTCAATTATTATTTTTAAAAATTATCATTTATTTTCTTATAGTTTTATCATGTTATCACATAATTCATTATGTTATTTTGTTAGTTCTTTTATTTATAATCCCATAATAATATTATATTAAATTTTATAATTTTAATATTACATCATTTTGAGTGAAAAATAAGAAAAATTGACAAAATATGATAAACAAAATCGTGTAATAGTTATATCAATATCATAAATATTCTAAGAGCTAAATTAAAGTATACAATACTCCCCACTTTATAAGAGTTGACAGAGGGTGATCGATTATAAGTCACTTTGTATTTTGTAAAGAGATTATTTTCATAACTCGAACATGTAATAAGATCTCGTAAATTTCATTACTATAATAAAAGATATTAACTTGTATTATGTAACTTTTATTTTTCCCGTTAAATGAAAATAACGTAGACTCGGAAAGTTCTATTTTTCTATATTTTGAAGATATATTTGTTTTCTTTAATTAATATTAACAATTTTTTATTAAATATCATTTTATCTTCTTTCATTGATTTGTCAATTTGCTTCTATCACCTTTCTTGAAAATTGCAACAACGGCAAACCAACCCTTGACTCCAAGACCAAAAGTTCCAAAACTGAAATGTGACAATTTCAAGACTCAAGAGCTTCAATTAAAGAATGATTTTACAGAGCCCAAATTTTTTTGTCAAGTTTTATGGTATTTTATTCTGTCTTATAAATCTTAGCCATTTATTTATGTGAGTTCTGCGTAGAATCCGCATAAATAAACGTGGGACTCACATAAATAAATGGCTAAGATTTATTGAACAGAATAAGGCACTATAAAACTAAACAGAAGATCTTGTCCCAATTTTAAAACTTTCCTACGTAGACTGCTGCACATACAAAAAGGAACTGACGTGAGATTTAGATATTATGTAATAAATATGTTTTATTATATTTATTTATAATTATCTTTTAAAAAATTAACACTTTTTTAAAATGTCCTTATAATAGTTTTTAAAAAAAGTTGACTACCATTTGCATTTCTTTTTCTTTAGTCTTTGTAGTTTGCACGTTAATGTTTGATTTTTATTTTTTATTTTTAAAAATAATTGTCTCTCATAATCACGTCATCTATATGTAAGATAATTTCACTCCAGTATTACTTCTTCCAAATCACTTGAAGTTAGGTCAAAAGTGCTACATGAATATTTACATTTTGAAGTGTTTAAATTAAATTATAATATTTTTAAAATTTTCAAACTAAACCCTAAATAGACAAATATTTGATAGGATTCAATTTTTGTCAGTTAAATGTTAAGTTAATACTGATGTAACATTATTTATATAATTTTAAATAAAAATAGGTTACATAATTAACTTTTTGTAATTAATCAAAAATTAGGTTTTACTGTCACGTAACAATGAGTCTCACTATTACACATTTTTGATAATGTCTTTTTTGTTATATGACAATGGAACCTATTATTATACATTTTAAATAACGAGTTTCTATTATCACGTGATAATAAGACTTTTTTATTTTTTAAATATAATATCAAAAGTTAATTCCGTCAAAAATTTCTATCTACATAAAATCTGTTTTGATTTTTTTAAAAAACGTTAAAATTTAATTTGAGCATTTTAAAATATTAAAGTCTATTTTCACCATACAACTAAATTCTACATTCTAATATATTTTATTATAATTAATTAGTAACATCAATAGTGATTTCATTTTCGTTTTCAATTATAGAATCAGATATTTTGTTTTAATTAATCAGTTTTAATCATATTTTATTAAATTTTATCCACACACATTAATGTGAAGTTCACACAAATATATAAACTAAATTAAAAGTAACAGAATTGGAACACCTTAACCGAAACAGAATGGTCCAACCCTTCAATCATGGTAAGACACAAGGTCAGTACAACGTCACGCTTAGACACGAAAGATGAGAAATGATTATGAGAGGCCCTCTGCTCCACTACCCCGAAATCATTGTTAAGTTGCTTCAACCTGAAAAAACGCCTAGCACGAACATGATCGAAAATAACATAAGACATGCATATCTACATATGTTTTTTTTTTTGCAATAATTGTCTGAAACAAAAATCTGAAACGAAAAAATAAAAAGAGAGAAGCTGTTATTATCGGTAGAACCAACAAGCACGCATGAAAATGTTGACTACATTCATAATCACAGAAACTTTCTTACGTCATTTAAATTATGTCTGTTCAAAGCAAATAATTAAAGCATCTCAAAAGCCCAGAAAAAGTTGTTAACAATTATTGGGAAGTGCCAATATGAACAGAAAAACAAAAAACAAAACAATTAGGACACGATTTACATGAACGGTTGAGGTTGTGTCTCCTTTCAGACAAACTACAAAATTGTACCAAGTTTTCAACTATTGTAACAAAAAGTCACCGCGCAGATAGTACTACCTTCGATTTATAATAAGTGTCATTTTAAAAGAATGCATACTTATTAAGAAAGTTAATGAAATGTCTGATATACCCTTATTAATTACATGTTAAAGTGCCTTGAAAAT
>JAOSBL010000129.1:56272-73274 GCA_027568915.1 Erythroxylum roraimae
TGTATCTAATTCCTTGTTGGAGCTGGAGGTTTTTCTCCAGTCTGAGCTTGAACATGTTCTTTGCGAGGAAGAGCTTTACTGGTATCAACAGTCTCGATGTAACTGGATAATGCATGGGGCTCATAATACGAAAGTCTATCATGCAATCACAGTTATCCGTAGGAGGCAGATAAAAATCACTTCTCTTAAGGATGAGTATGGAAACATAGTTACCGAATCTAATGCTCTTAAAATAATGGCTAAAGAATTTTTTGAGAAGTTGTATACGGTAGAGGACTCAAGACATGGTGATATTAGATGTAGGGGAGCCTTTGCTACTCTACCAACTGAGGACATATTCTAATTGGGAAATTCGGTGCAAACAGATGAGGCGAAGATAGCAGTTTTTGAGATGGATCCTGACAAGGCACCTAGGTTCAATGGATTTCATGCTCTTTTCTTCCAAAGGCAATGGGATGTTGGTAGTCTTGATATGGTGGATTTCATTCAACGTATCTTCAAACATGAAGTATGAGATACGGTTCTCAATAGAATTGTTTTAGTTCTGATCCCTAAAATCACGTCCCCTAGCATGATTTAGCAATTTCTTCCGATTAGTCTTTGTTCTGTTGTGTACAAAGTGATCACCAAGATTGTGGTTAATCGGATTAAGCCTTTTCTACATAATCTTGTTCCCCCTACACATTGTAGTTTTGTTCCAGCCAGGTTGATTACTGATAACATAATCCTTGTGTAGGAGGTCCTTCATTCAATGAGAAAGAAGAAAGGAAAGTCTGGTTTTGTAGCTATAAAAGTGGATTTGGAGAAAGCTTATGATCGGATGCATTGGGACTTTATTGAGGACACTCTTGTTGAAACTGGATTGCCTATAGACCATATTCGTCTCATCATGAAATGTATCTCTACAATTTCTACGCAAGTCAGCTGGGGTGGTGAACTTTCGGATACATTTACTCCATCCCGAGGTATCAGACAGGGTGACCCTTTATCTCCATATATCTTTGTTCTATGCATGCAGCGGTTGGGCCATTTTATTGATCAAGTGGTGGTCCAAAGGATATGGAAACCGATTAGATTGAGTAGAGGAGGTCCTACTTTATCTCACCTTTTTTTCGCAGATGATCTTATTCTGTTTGCGGAGGTTAAGGATGACCAGGTTTCGTATATCCAAGAATCTTTGGATACGTTTTGCATGGTTTCCGGGCAAAAAGTAAGTCAGGACAAGACTCGTTGCTGTTACTCTAAAAATATGTCTCGTTTGCTGTCTCGGTCTATTAGAAAAAAGTTGGGTTTTCAACTCATGGTCAATCTTGGAAAATATCTTGGAGTACCCCTTATACATGAAAGGACCACTAGGAGGACATATCAGTATATTATTGATAAGGTGCAAAAAAAGCTAGAAGGATGGAGTGCCAAACATCTTTCTCTTGCAGGTAGAGCAATTTTAATTTAGTTAGTTATTTCTGCTTTGCCTATTTATACCATGCAAACTGTTAGGCTCCCTCGTCAATTATGTGATGACTTGGAAAAAATCATGTGTGCTTTTTTATGAGGTTCCAATTTCAATTTTCTGACCAAAGGAAAACTAACTTGGTTAGTTGGGACAATATTTGTAAGCCAAAGGGACTTAGTGGGCTTTACCTGTGACGTCTTAGAATTAATAATGATGCCCTTCTTGTTAAGCTTGGATGGTGTTTGATTTCTAAATCTGATGCCTTATGGGTCAGAGTTCTTCGGACTAAATACAAGTTTGATGAGAACAACATGCCTGCCACTATTGATTCGACAAGGTGTTCTATGGTTTGGAGAAGTATTGATTCTGTTTACCGTCATGTCCTTAGTGGTGTCCAATGGGTTATCGGCAATGGAGTTAGAGTGAAGTTCTGGCTAAATGTTTGGCTTCTAAGTATAGATCCACTAATCGCTCTTGCCACTGCCATGGTCCCTGAAGATTTGCTTGATCTACCAGTTCAGTCTTTTGTGGATGCCCAGGGTGGTTGGAATTGGGATAGTTTTAAGGATTATCTTCCAGCAACGGTCTGCCTGACTATCGCGAGCGTTCTTCCACCAAATATGACATATGGTAATGATAGGGTGGTTTGGGGAGCTTCGGAGAATGGTTTCTTCTCTACTACCTCTGCCTATGCTATTATTGAGAAGAACATGTCTTTTGCCTCCAAGGGTTTTTGGAAGCTTATTTGGAAGTGGTCTGGTCCACAATGAATTCGATCCTTTCTTTGGCTTCTTGCGAGGGGTTCTCTGCTAACTAATCAACAGAGATACTATATACATTTAGCCACGGATAAAGCCTGTCCTTTTTGTTGGGAAAGCGAGTCTAATCTACACACAGTGAGGGATTGTGTGCGTGCTAAGAATTTTTGGTCGCGCTCTTGCCTATTGGTTGTCGTGATGAAGTTTTCACTATGAATAGGCAGGATTGGATTACACGTAACTTGAAGGATAACCAAGTGATGCATGCCTTTTTTTGGTTGGTCATCTTTGGCACTGGGTGTTGGTTCCTATGATTTTGGCGTAGCAAGAGTCTATTTGACATGTATTTTTTTTGGCCCACCAACCTGCATGAGATAGTTCTTGACTATGTTGCGTGGATTTTTAAGGCTAGAGAAGTGGTTGGAAAGGCTGTGATGTCTCCGAAAGCCTACTGTGAGCAACTGATAGGATGGTTTAGTCCCCCTGCGGATTGGATTAGATTGAACACAGATGGCGCATTTAAATCGCCTTCATTGTCTGTGTCAGCTGGTGGTGTGATTCGTGATAGTAATGGGACTTGGCTAGGAGCTTTTGCCCAAAATATTGAGCAGTGCACATCAGTTTGTGTTGAACTATGGGTGTGGTTTCTGGTTTACATCTTGCCTGGGATCTGGGGTATAGAAGAGTGGAGCTCGAAGTGGATTCATTGGTCATCATCAACATTCTCTCCTCTTCTATGTATAGTTAGAATTTTCACAGCTCCTTGATTTGGGGTATTCGAGCTTTGCTTGCTATAGATTGGCTAGTCAAGACTCGCCATGTATTTAGGGAAGGGAATCGACTTGCGGATTGGCTCACTAACTATGCTTGTTCTTTTAGGATCAGCATCACTGCCTTTCAAACCCCTCCTATGGGTTGTGTTAAGATCCTTGTAGAGGATATTGCTAGAATAACTTTTCTACGTTTAGTTGTCTAGTGTTTTAGATGTATTTCCTTTTAATAAAAACAATTCATATAATTTTAAATTTTTAATTAAGATTTTAAATATATATAATTTAAAATAATAATTTTTAATTAATTATTCGTTTTTGTGTCTAATATGATCTGAAGCTGTAATTAAAATTTAATTGGGAGATTAGAGAGTAAAAATAAAAAAAATATTTTTAAATTTATTATCTTTTTTTATATATTAATATGACCTAAGATGTAATTAAAATTTGATTACGAGACAAAAAGTGAACAATATTGTACTTATGGCCTGAAAAGTGTGATCTTTGGTTTACTAATTCTCCAAGAAAGCAGGAAAAGACGTTAAAACTACAGCCATTACTTGGGACCATAACCCAAGCTTTTGGTCTTTTGATTCTTAAACTAACAAACACCATATGATTATTCAAAACCTTACTATATTATTACCATTTTTTGTTTCTTGGATCATACTATAAGTGAATATTAAGTGACAAATAAAATCACATCTTCATTATTTTCAAACTCATTGGAATTTGGTCTCATTGATTGAAAACTTTGAAATCAAACAACCAACTGAATGAATAAATTATTAATTCCTCTATAAAAATTTTAGCTTTACATTCTCTAATCCAAATTTAGGTTTTCTTGCAAACTATTTATTTAAACAAAAGCACTTTAAACTAGTGTTTAAAGGCTACTAATTATTTAAAATGTAGTTATTATATGTTTGATTTTCTTGGCCCACAATTTGCTCACCTTTGAATGTGCAGCAATGATTAAAATGCTCAAGCGATTCCGTCAGTTAATAACTCTTATTATTAAAAATCGATTAGTTAATTAATTATTTATTTATTTTTTGTAAATTAATAACTTCTTATAAACTAATAAATTAATTATTTTTATTTAACAATCTATTTTTAATTAAACTTTAAATTTATTCGATAGGTGAGGACAATTTCTTTCAATCGCATTCCAAACTTTAAATGCTGTTCAATTTTTAACTAGTTTTATAACGATATAATACTATTAAACTTTAAACTTCTTGTCTTACTAATTTAACTTACGATCTTGTTTTTAATACATTCACGATTAAAAATGATTGCTTTATAATGAAAAAAAATACAATCTTAGATTCTCTTAATTTTAAAAATTAAAAATTATTAGTTGGTAAGTAACAAAATAGAATTAAAAACAAATCAAAATCGATAACACACCAATAAATATAAATTCAATTTAAAATTTTGGTTCGATCAAATTTAAATATAAATTTAAATAATATTATTTTATTATAATTAATTAAAATTATAAATTTTATATTCAAGTCGAATTAAAATAATAGTATTAAAATCAATCGTGTTAAATGTAATTTTCTCCTTATTTTTTAAGATAAAAGAAGTTTAATTTATTAACTTGAAATTTAGTGTCATTCATCTTATAAATTATTAAGTCCTAACACTTAGGGTTGTTTTGTTTTTTTTTTTTAATTTCAGCTTCTCCTTTTGTTTTTCCTAGGATGAGTTTCTCTGTAATTTCGTGAAAGAAGAGGGGCAAATGATCGAAAGCCAATCTATTTCATCTTTTGCAGTGATGCCTTTCTTCCTCACACAAAGCAGTCCCAAAAAACCAAACCCAAAAGGTTAGAGAAAAGAGACAGAGAATTCACGGGCAAATCCAAACAGTATTTACCATTCGGAAAATATTCTTCTTTTTAAGCACGCATTCTCCTACACACAAAACTCAGATGCACGAGCAAAAGACACAGACCAAGATAGACACACAGAGACAAATGCCCTTTCCGTCATTGTCTTCTTTGGCCCTGTCTCTGTCTCTTAGAAACTCCACCACTTCCATTCCTTTTGTGATTAGATCACCTTTTTCCCTTTTCCTCTCCACAAACACAATCTCAATCCCTTAAAGATATTGAATCCTGCCCATTTACCCAATTCCCCCATATCTTATCATTTCAGCATCTTTCGTTTTCCTGTTGATTCTAGCCCATTCTCTGTTTGCTGCTTGTTCTCTCCCCAATTTCGAAGCAAAGATCAAAACTTTAGCGAAACCCAGAAGAAAGATCGAATCTTTGGCCGAAACAGAGGAGCTATGAAGGTGCATCCAACGCCCAAGAAAAGGAACAACATCACAATCCAGTACTACAGAAACGTTGGCAACAATAATCAAAGAGATTCATCTGCTGGTGGGTCACACAAAAAGCTAAGGAGGCTACCCCACATTTTTAGCCGGGTTTTGGAGCTCCCTTTCCGATCGGATGCTGACGTGTCGGTGGAGGAAAGCTCCGATTGCTTCCGGTTCGTGGCGGAAACCGACAATATTGGAGAGATGAGAGCGTATACAATTGAAATCCACCCTGGGGTTACTAAGATCGTGATTAGGCCAAATGGGTACCTAGAGTTTTCTTCGTTGAATGATTTGGAATTGGATATGTGGAGGTTTAGGTTGCCGGATTCCACAAGGCCCGAGCTTGCTAGCGCGGTGTTTGCCGACGGTGAGTTGATCGTGACGGTGCCAAAGGGGGATGAGGGCAATGAGGGGAGTGGTAATGATGGGGAGTTTAGAGGAGGTATGGGAAATAATAACAACAATAACAATGCTAGGCTTGTGCTTGTACAGTGATAATCACTGGTTCTAGCCTTTTTGGTTTTGGTTCTTTACCTTGAATTATGTTCTTCTGGATGTCAGATTTTAAGATTGCCGGTGGATGCTGTTAGTCTTTCGTATGCTAGCTTTCATTGTCAAATGAATCAAGCAAGGTTTCTCTTACTTTTCCTAATAATGAGGTTGATGGCTAGTAAGTTTTATGATATGGATTTGCTTACATAAGGAAGTTGATGGCTAAGAAGTGTAAGATAGGCATTTGAGATATATATTTACCTTTAAAGTTCTAGCACATGGATGGTTTTGCTTTCGGTTTGTCAGCACCAGGCACAAGGCACCAGCCACTATGGGTTTCCCATTAGTTTAGTTTCAAACTTTTTGCCTTTTCTGGAGAAAAAGAGCATAAATCATCATAATTGTGTTGGCATTGATAGATTAATGTTTCAACTCAGATATAGAGTTCCTGATGAGTATCTTGTTCTATTACTTCTAGGATTTCATCCATGTAAAGCTTGGCTTAAGGAAAAAAGGGAACTCTCTTCTTCCATTTTTTTTTCCCCTGTTTATAAAGTACTTCATTGCTCGTGTTGGCTGGATCTTTTTTGTCTGTGTCTTTTAACTTCTCCAATTGTGTGGAATAATAGTGTTAAGCTATGCTTTTTTCTTCTAGGACCAACTGCATGGCCATGATTCAGTAATGATATCTTTATAAATAAAAATTTTCTTATTTAATAATGGTGCCCAATTATACTCACCAGACACCAAACTTTTTTTCTTCTCTTTAATCTTTATATTCCTTGTCTGCAAGGTGGTGGTGGCAAGCCAATGCTTTTATATTGGTACTTTAATGTATCCTCCTCTTTTCCTTCATGGTTAAGATGATCTGCTTCTTACCTGCCATATATAATCTTTGTAAAGCCACCTCGTCATGGACCTAAATCTTCCATTTCTTCTTTAAATATACCGTATCAAACTTTTCCAGACTGTAATGTGCATTGTCTTTTGAAAAGTCATCTTAATGCGCTTTCTTCTTTACACTGTTTGACATCTTATTCTTCAACAGTTATCCTTTGTGGTTCTGAGATTTCCTTGTGCAACTTTACAGTGGTTCTTATGGATAGTACAAACTTCTTTCTCATGCTGCCTTTCCTTGTAAAATTGCATTGATGCTTCTTTAGTAACTTAGAGATGAAATTGTCGCATCAAAGCAATGCACTTGACGGGTTCACTAAGACACATCTTTCTCCTGTTACAGTTAGTCCATTGTTTCAATGCAGTAGTTGGTAAATCACTTTATGTTTCCTGAAATGATATTATCATCAACTTCTTAGTCTTACAGATGTGGACAAAAGATATAACATCTCAAATTTGACTAGTTAAGTACATTTGCAATTATCTGCTCCAACACATATTGGTCCCCTCGCCCCTCTTCTCTTTCTAATCTTTCCAGAGATTTTCAACTCTGAGGTATTAGCTTTTTGACTTAGTTCTGATCTTCTGCAATGGCTGAATGTAGTTCAATATCGAATCAGCTACAACATTATTGATGTGTGGCCCTTTCCCCTTTATTCCAATTCACCACATGAATTAAGGATAACATTGTCCTAATGAATCACTGGCTATAATCTGCTTTTCTGCTCTGCAAATATAGTAGCTGTTCCTCATTTGGTGTGAGCATGCTGCCTATTGCAGCATACGTGTTTAGTCTACCGGAACTTCTGTCATCGACATAAATAGCATCACATGAATGCAACTGATCAGCATTTTGATCATTGGGGTCATTCTTTCGTCGATTCCATTACGAAACTTTTTAAGATGTGCTTTCAGGACCTTTTCAAATGTCGGGTGTCTTGTAAGCAAATTAAGGACTGTCTAAACATTGTGATGTTTACTCTTGTGTTAATGGCTATGGAAGGTTGTACTAAAAGGTAAATTTGTATTTGAATTCCTTTCTGCCACGAGATATGTTAATTCCCACTTTTTCTCCTCCCTACAAATGCCACGTTCAAGGGGATAACAGTGGGAGGAAAATGGTTCTTTCACTTCATCTGAAACGTTGTCATATATGGCACTTTCTAAGTGCAGAGGACGAAAAGGGTCTTGTAGTTTGAAACTTGGTTTTGCACTTATTCTGAACTTCTTACTGAAAAATTGTTCCAAATGTCATTACATGGTCACAGTGGAGCCAAGTTAAAAGCTTTACACAATCTTCGGTTAGTTTAATCATTTCCATTACCAGATCTCATTTCTAGATATTAACGTGTCTTTGATGTGTGTAATCCAGGACTTGCATGGAAGCATGAGAAGCTTTTCTTTGATGTACAGTATAGCATTCCCAAGTATAACATTGCCAAGTGTAGAATTCCAAAAACCGACGAAAATCAAATTTGAAACACAACTTGATCCAAGCTTGAGCTCCAGTTCATGTCAATAGAGATTCAGGATTACTGTATATCAAAATTGGTTTCTCCATACAGAAAGGAAGAATTGCTTGTGTCCATCAGTAGGGTCACAGCCCAAAGCTGCTTGAAATCCTCTATTCTCAAATACTTGCCCTCTTCCACATCTTTGGGAAGCCTCTTCACTAAGATGTTATCAACTCTTGCACAAATCTTTCCTCAAATTTCACATGCAACTGAGCAGTCTGTTTAACAATTTAGAGATGTGCTCTTCTTTCTTCTTTGTGACATTTGACACCAGTATTATTCGTGATGACACAGCCAAACCTCAATTTGGGTTCAGTAACAAATGCCACCTTAAGTGTACTCTGAAAGCCTAAAGGTGATCAGGTCAAAGACGGCAGATCAATGGGAAAATGTGAAATGTTTTACAGTTTATGGACTTTAGTCCTCGACTTCCAAACCAAAGTGCTCCTTCAGGATTGCTTTGGAGGTCCTTCCAAATCCTTTGTACACTTCTTTCATTTGCTCAAGTTTCACAACTTCCTGCTTTACTTGATCCACCCCCTTCAGAACAGCACTCAATAAGGCATTTGTGCTGGTTTTCCCTGTGCGACAGGCCAATGCGGTCCTTTCTTTGTCTAATTGCTGATATAAGTTCTGGAGATACTTCTTCTGAGCATAAAGTCGTTCCTCTGCAAGTTTGTATTCAGCTTCTTGCGCTATTTGTAGCACCTCGAGAACATGGTCAATCTCATCATCAAGCTTAAGACTTTCGGAGCAGAAATCGGTAAACTTGGATAACACATATGGCAAGCTCATTCTATTATCTAAAAAATTTTGATGAGTAGTAACTCCTAGAGTAGCATTTCCGTTGGCAGAAGCACCTGTTATGACAAATGAAAATATCAACAATTGAATAGCTAAGTAGGTCATTTATCATGCTGGAAGAGAAACAAAGTAAAAGAACATCATAAGTAGTTAGAAGTTGGGTAATACTACTTTGAAAATGTAAAGGTGAAGTAGGAAACACAAAACATGAGATTTCTATTCAAGCTGAAATATCATAAAAGATAACCATCCTTGAAAAGCAGTCTCTTATAGCTCACATGCAACTTTTTATCTATCGTCCAAAACATAACAGTGTTCCACACAGAAATCTTCTAGCAAAGGTTTTCACTGGTGATAAATTCCAAGAGCATATGTTTAGGCTAAAGTTTCAGACAGCAGCAATAGATTCTATCAAAATTGTTTAGGTAAAAAAGTTAGGTTTCTAAGCAAAACCCAACTCTCATATCATGTAAATGTAAATAAAGGAGAAAGAGGAGAGAACAAAAAGAATGAATACAACGTTCAAAATTATTTGACGCCAATATCCAGGAATAAAAATATTAAAAGAATGAATACAAGGTTTACACAGAATGATCTACTAGACCAATAATATTGTGTGAAACCATTGAAAGAAAGAGCATCCTACAAGATCTTGCAGTGAATCAACCACCAAACAAAGCTTGCAATTAAATTTCATTCAAGTAAACACATTCTTGTTTTGAATTTGACGAAACATCTAGTATATCATCAATTCATCTAGTTAATCCCTCAAAGAATTTATATTTTTCTATCATCTTTCACACATCATGAGCAATTATATTATCTGAATACTTTTCCCCTCACAACTTACATCAATCTTGTAATTTTTAGAAAAAATTAGGATCAGAGTAGAACCGGATAGACAATAAGGGGTTATACATTAATCAATCACCCAATTAGATACAGTCCTCAAAACAAACAACTTAAGACTATTGAATCAATGACCCCTTTGCATAAAACACTGAGGATTCATAAAGCATCTTACCCATCTGCAACAGGTTCTGAATATGATCCCATTAGTCAAAAACAAGCATGAATATAGTTAAAACACTGAATACATGCAACTGGACTTAATTATTCCATCCTCATTTCTTTCATTTGCATCAATACATAATAAAGAAAATGTTGTTACGAATGATGGTTTCCAATAGAGATGAACTGAAGAGAATTACCACTGGAGATAGCTGAGAAGTCTTCGTCTGCTTTCCATATGTCCTCCAAACTAGTCCCACACTTGAGCTGATTTAATGCAAATAAAAAGTAATCTGAAGTAATAAGGACGAGCTTTTCACAAAAGTATGGAATTTAGTATACTTGTACCATATATCGACATCATGCATTTACCTTTTTTAATGTCAAATCCACATGTCTCAGTGTTCTAACTGCCTCTGTTTTCTTGGAACCACGTAATATGCTGATGCCAACATTTAAAAGTTTTTCTATTTCACCCCGGGAATCAATAGATTTACAAGTTTGCATAATTCTCAAAGCATGTGGAACAAGATCTGTCCTTGCATCACATCGCCTGCAATAGTACTCAGCATCAAGACCTATTGTTCCTCCAACTGTCCCAGCCATGTAAGTTCGAAGGGCACAGTCAATGTGGGCAACATGCGCGCATATGAAACCATCACTCACAATTGCTTCACATTTCACATAACTGTAACCTCCGTGGTTCAATTTTACAGTCTTACAACAGAGAATACAACAACAATCACGGCAAAACTTAGGCTCACTACAGCAAATATCACAAGGCATAGCAGCAAAAGGCAAGTCTTCCACTAACTCAACAATACTATTGCACATCTTATTTCCAGCCCTGCATCCTCCTCCATTTGATTGCAAATCAGATAAAGAATGATCCGTTGCCTCTTCAGAAGGTACAGGAAGAACATTGTATCTGTCCACTTTATCTGATGTAATACAATTAGTTAGAAAAGAGAAATTTTCAAGGCTGAAGTTAAAGATGTTAAAATAAGCTACCACAAACAAATTGGAGGAAACACCTTGAATATGAAGATTCAGCAACATACATGGTAGAAATTTTAAAAAGACATGAGAGCATTCTCAATTATCAAGAGTGCCAGGTCAAATCTCAAGAATGAAATACAAAGAAGAAAATTGAGTATGACTTAAATATGATAATGCATCATTCAAGAAAACTTTATAACAATGAGTTTACATAAAGTATGTGCACTCAAATTTCAAACTCAACTCTAATGGCGTCAAATGTTTCTTGCTGCAGGCAACAAATTCAGTGACTCGAAATTGCATATAGTGAACAACATAATGGCTGGAGCTCACATAGTTTCACATAAATGGTATTGAGCATTGACATTTTCAATTCCAGGTATTGAGGAGAAAATCTCAGTTAAGCTTTGGTTATTACATGATTCATCAAGCTACTATGATGTTGGTGCTACTCCAGAACAACACTAAATTGCATAAATCATTAACAATCTTTTGGCGGAATACCAAATGAAACTACCCCCATAAATGACGAAAAATCATGAAAGATCACATTTTCCACATCCGATGCAGTCTAATGTCTAAATATCATCATGCATAGATTTAGTCAAATGCCAAGGACATTCCACTGTTAACCCAAATAATAAACTTATATCAACCGCATGTGTGAATCTTCAGTGAATGCCACAAAGTCAAAATATGAATTATGCCATTCTGAAACTGACCGTCTATAGATGCATGCTTGGAAGGAATCTTCCAGGAAAAGGAAGCAAAAAATGTATCGACATCAGCAGAAGGAAATGTAGATCGAACATATCGTTCAGCTGCAAGCTTGCTGGCAAATATCCAATTCTTCTTTCCTGCTGCAATCTCCTTATCACGAAGACGAGGAGGAAGATACAAATATCTATCCAAAAAATAGCCACTTGATGCAGTCCGTCTCCCTACCTTCCATCTCCAAGTATCACCAGGATTCGGCCAATTCTCAGGAGCATATGGCAAACCTTCACCACTCTCTTCAGGTGAGACCTTTTTGAGACGAAAACCATTCTCCCTCAATCCAGATGGGGTCTCAATATTCTCTTTATCAATGTCCATAGATTCCATTTCCAATGTCACCAACACACAACACCTGATTCAATCAAGCAACGAAAACCTCAGGCCTAGAGAAACAATCGCAACAAAAGGGCAATCAACAAAATAACAATAACAACACCCATTGAAAGTATCGACAGATCCAGGTTTAGGAAAGTCTGGTATTATGCAGCTTTAACCCTACTACTAGAAATACTGTTTTCAATAAAAGGTAATCAACAAGGGAGCTCAAATTTTGGAACCCAGTAGGCACCAGTGACGAGGTAAAACTATGCCATAAAATTTAACAAAAAATCTTTGCACAAAAAAAGGGAAAAACAGGGAAAAAAAAAGTTGAATATTTGGGGACGTATTAACCCATTAATAATCAACCAACACACAAGAAGAATCTTTTAACATAATTCAAAAAAATATTAAAAAAAGACATTGAGTAAGACAAAAAAATTAGGGTTTTACAGAATTCCTACATGCAATTTCTTCGGTTTTCTTTACCTGTGAGTAGAGGAAGAAAAATAACAAATTCAATTCCAGAAGGTACAAAGAGAGTGATTTGGAGAGAAAGAGGAGAAAGTACAAATAGCTATGGCTATTTACGGAAAGTGCCCTGTGAAGACTGAAGAGCGTGAAGAACTAAACAGAGGAGAAAATTTGAATCTAGATGAAGATATTGAAATGCCCATTCTACCCCTTCACTTCAGGTTTTTACCTCGGACTTGGTCGGAATCTATACATATATATGATTCCCTGGATCTGTCTAAAGGCCCTCTTCGACTTCGCTGAACTGAACTCATGGTTCCCTTCGTTAGGGAAAACGTTTTCCCACTCGCGTTGATAAGCGCGTAGCAAGTCGGTGTATGGATATTGAATAATTGACCGAGTTTTCCTTGGAATTTCAGGTAAATGAAAATTCTGATAATAGGGTTTACTAATGTTAACGAGTTTAGGTAAACAAAGTAAATGATTTAAATTTAAATTTTAACTTTAACTTTAAATTTTTAAAATTTAATTTTGGTTCAAAATTTGGTAAAATTTTATTTTATTTATTAGATCTTAAATTTTTATATTAAATATAGTGATTTAGAGTAGCAGTCTGGCTTAAATTTATTAATGCTAGCTTTTATTTGGTTGAGCTTATATCAATAGAGTTTTTGTCAGTAGAACTTTTTCTATAGAGCTTTTGTTAGTAGAACTTTTCTAAGAAGCTAGTTGACTATTTGGCTGTCATTTAAAAAAGAAGTTTTAAAAAGAGCTTCATACAGTAGGCTGTTTGAAAACATAAAAATAAAAAGCACTTTTAATTTTAATTATATTTTATTTTGTAATAAAAATTATTTATACATATAAAATTATTAAAAATATATTAAAAATATACAAAGCACAATATATTAATTATTATATAATTTTAAACCATATGAAACATAAATGAAAATATATCTAATCAAATCTTTTATATAAATTATAATATAAGTAAACTAATATCGAAAATAAATATTAAAACATATAAAAAGTCAAATAATATCATATAAATATCAAAATA
This sequence comes from Erythroxylum roraimae, assembly GCA_027568915.1. Classification (NCBI taxonomy): domain Eukaryota; kingdom Viridiplantae; phylum Streptophyta; class Magnoliopsida; order Malpighiales; family Erythroxylaceae; genus Erythroxylum; species Erythroxylum roraimae. The sequence goes on from JAOSBL010000129.1 coordinate 69,935, forward strand.
AATATTCAAGTTGAGTAAATAATTAAATACATAATAAACGGGAAGATAAGTTTGTGGGTATTGTGGGAATTAAGTGTAAAACATTTTGAGAAGTTTCAAAATTGAGCTTATTTAAAAAGCTGTATTTTCACTGCCCAAAAAGTCATATCTATTAAATAAGTGTGTTTTTATTTTATAGTAAAACACCCACTTTTTTTAAAGGACTTTTGTGATGAAAAACAGTACTTATTGACCTTTCAAAAATTTATCCTTGCTGACTTAGATTCGAGTCCATCAAAGACTAATCCTACTAAAGATGATATCATTTTTATTTTTTATTTTTTGATAAATTTAAAAGTAAAATGGTTTCGTTTCGAAAATAAAAAATAAAAAGTCAATACTTACAAAATCTAAACAAATTTAAGTACGAATTCGAACAAAACTATGCGTGTCTGATTGAACTTTTGTAGTGATCTTATTCTTGCATTCGATTGTGGGGACTTGCATTCATTCTCGTAGTCATGTTTACTAATTACTTGAACACAAAGAAGCCAAACACAAAACCAAAAGATAATACATCAGATCAGCTGGCTACTGTAGGACCAATGAAACCCTGCAACTGGAAAGCTCAATTTCCTACAAGATCCATACTCACCACATTCTCCGAGTCCAACAAGGTTGAACGAACGAGTTATCCAAAAGAAAGGAGTTAAGATGGAAGTTGTACTGCTATTGTCTGCATCCATCTGAAACTGATCAATAGCTTCTGTTCAAGTATTCTTCATGTATCATCATCAGTTGTTCTGCTACCTGAATTCAGAATTATGAATTTTCCTTAGGATAGATAGACAGATACAGTTAAGAGCAAAGATAAGAAAATGGAGCGTACCAGTTCAATGCTTCCATCCTCCATGTCTGTGTTAAAACAGAGAAGTAAGCTTTCATGAAGAAAGTTCTCTACATCCTCAACATGTACTGGTCCTGTGAAAATGGTTTGATGCTAGCTATATAAGCACATAACTCAGATGAAACTCGAAACCATTTATGTTGAAATGAAATGTAACCTGTGGATTGAGAGAACCAAGAGAGAATATCAGCTGCTAGCTGGTGGGACTTCTGGAGAGAATCATGGCCACCCCAATTGTTATGGACAGCCAATTGAAGGCCATTCCATCGTGAGAATAGCAAGGAAATGCCTTCCTGGAGAAGAGAGATGGGATCTGGTTTTTGGAGAGCAGAGGGTGGTGGTAGGTCAAGGTGTCCTTTTCTGGTTATGGAATCCATTAAAGAACAACCTCAACCTTTCGCTTCTGCTCTCTCTGTGCGTCTCCTCTCAAGAGATCCTTCTTGTTCCCTTCTCCGAGAGAAAACAAGGGAGATATGCCCTTTTCTTTCTTCTCTTTCTTCTTCATTTTTTCTTCTTATTCTTCATCTGTTCGAACAAGGAACAATAAGCGAAGATGTTGCATGAGAAATAGGGAGAGAAAGACTCGCGCGCAAGGGGGAGAGAGAAAGACGAGGAAGTTGTCTAATAGTCGTGCCAATGTAAACATTGAACCGGCCCAATTTCGGCCCAATAGTTTTGAGTAATTTGGAACTTAAATTTTTTCTTTTTATTTTAAATTTTAAATTGTTTAATTTTATTTAAAAATAATAAAATAATTATCGTTTTTCATGGATGATGATTCAAACGTCGAGTCCAACCTGACCAATCAGAGCGGACAAAAATTGCCAAACTTATCTCATATAAAAGAATAAATTGGTATTTTAATTTGCGTTTGTTCAAAATTAATAAATAAAATTAAAATTCAATCTAAAATTTTAATAAATTTTTGATCTCAAAAGGTTAAATTAAATAAATTTAAATTTTTACAAATTTAACAATTTATATTTTCAAATATATTAAAAATTAGTTGTTTGAACTCTCGTCCAATTAAGTTTATTAACAATGGTAATTATATAATGTCATGAGCGTCATAATTATAATTATTATATTTATTTTTATTTCTCTCTATATTTAATGTAAATCTTATTACCATTTTCGTTGGTAGATTTTAGGCATCACTATAAGTTATAAAACATTTCACCTTCCTTATAAAAAAATTAGAAGCAGAAATTACTTTTTGATTATATAAAATCATATGTATAGGAAAAATGAATTAATCGTTAACATACTTATTTATTATAACATGTGAATGGTTAACTTATAATTTTATTATAAAACTTTAAGGTATAGTCGACAAAAAGGGCGTGTTTGGTAGATAATATCTAAGCTATATTTTAATTGATTAAAGAGTATTAATTATTTAACTATGTCAAACAGCTAGTATATTTGTTTGATTAGGAGCTTGTTGGGTTGACTGATTTAACCCAACCAACTATTTTTTGAAAAGCTCTTCCAAGTAGCGTATCAGCTAATAAAAACTTACTCAAAGACAATTGTACCCTCAAATTCAATTCTCTTCTTAAGCAATTAATAGCTTTTAGATTTTTAACTTTAAAAAGAGAAAGTTACGATTCGTGTGTAGATCTTCTAGAATCTCCTAAAGTCGTATTATTCAAATACCTAAAAATCATCAACTTGTCAATTATTATTATTTTTTAGAAATATTATTATTATTGTTGTTGCTTATTATTATATATCATATGTTTTTATTAGAATTATAAACTTAATTTATGTAAAATTAAATATCTAAAATTTAAATTCTTATAAAAATATTCAACGAAATAATATTTATGTTCTTATAATTTTTTTAAATTATGTCCTCATTAGTCATTTTGCACATAAACAGCTAATCCTAAATAACTAATTTTACGAAACATCTTTAATAAACAGCTGATGTTATCTGTTGGTCAAATCAGTTAATATAATCAATTATCAGTTAATAGCTGATAAAATATAATGCAATCAGTTGATTGTTAAATAGAGTCAAATTATACTATAACAAGGGTAGAAGATATAGACATCTTTTATAATTTAATAAAAATTTGAAAATTTTATAAAATTCATTTATTTTTAGTTTTTTAAGAAAAATTATTTTCTAAAAATTTTAATTAAAAAACGATAAAATATATGCAATATTAACATCACACTTTTATCAATCAAATATTACTTATTTGATAATTCGACATAACTCTTGACCTCGAACTAAAATTAACTAAATTCAACTAAAACTAAAAATTTATTATTATTATTTTAAACTATTATTTTAAACCAATTTTAATTGATTCAAATTAAACGTAAGAACTAAATTAAAATACTATGTTAATAACATTTGATTAGTTTTGGTTCAGCCGGATTCTGACTGAACGGAACGTTGCCGTTTGGATCCATATGTGGATTGCTTGTTGTGTTGATCTT
>JAOSBL010000129.1:89662-105324 GCA_027568915.1 Erythroxylum roraimae
AGCGTTGAGACCTACGTACTATCAGAGAGACTCAGTACCTGAATTGGGAAATGAGTTTTTACTCTTGAAGGTGCAAGCTAACGTACCTGAAGAAGTATCTGTACACTGAATTTATTACACAATGTTCAATATGACCATATTCACATCAAGTGGAGTCAAACTTATGTGAATGAGAAATAATCTGTTTCTCTCTATCTCCTTGAAGTCCTTGAGAACATATATGGAATGGGTTAATATTAATTGGTGAAACAATCACAGAGCACCAACTTTTGGGTCCTGAAACTATTCCCTTTTCGGATATCATCACGCATGTGAGTACGGTGCCTGTATTGATTACAAATCATAGTAAAACAGAGTACATTTTAGAACTAAGGGATAAAATAAAACAGAGTACAATTTAGAACTTAAGGGAAAACACCTGCATGTGTTTGTTTTTGTCTGTTCCATCCTTAGTTTTGAACTTAACCAGTTAAAAACGTTGTCTTCAACAGTGACATTTCACAGCTGGTGCTCCACTTCCTGAGAAACAACGAAAAAGGTAAGTACTTCACCATAGGAGCCAATCAGATCTCTGAACTAAGTAGTTTGCACAAGGACACATCTAAAATCTCTGCGTTGCCCTGCTGAACGGTGTTACTTTCTTAATGATAAGAATGTGTGAAACGATTTGAAGGTAATAGGATAATAAATTTTAAAAATACATTTTTTAATTTCTTTATTTTGATGTTAAATTTTTAAAAATTTTAGTTATTCAAATCTTTAAAATTAAATTAAATTTAAAATCAATAATTAAAAAATCAAATTGATTCGACCAGTTCAATTATAAAATTTTTGAATCAACTAATTTTTTTTATTTACTTTAATAACTCTTATTATTAAAAGTTCATCAATTTATTAATAAATCGGTAAATTTTCATAAATTAACCAATTTTTATAAATCATAATAAATATGTTAATTTTTATTTTAAAATATCTTTTTGATTAAATTTTAATTTCTTTAGATACTCTCCTTCTTCAATTATTTTTTAAAATTTTTAAATTTTTTTACTACATATAAATTTTATGACAGTTTAATATAAGTAAATCTTTTAAACCTTAAAGATCTTATGTTACTTCTATTTTTAAAATATCATTTAAAATCTTATTTTTATTAATATTTTATTAATTTATAAAATCACATAAAAACTTACATATAGTTTTTAAATCTCTTATAATAAACATATTAGTGATTATGCTTTTTAGAGGTGATAACTCATTAGATAATTACGAATTATTTAGAAAAGAAGATATCACATTTATTTTTTAATATTAATATTCATGTGTTTTATTATTTATATTACAAAATATTAACAAAATACAATTTTTAAAATAAAGTCCCTAATTTTTAACTTAAAGTTTAGACAATAAAATTTAAAAAATTAAAAATTTTGACATTCTAAATTTAACATTTTTACTTAATTTTTGAGTTGTTGAATTAAATAATTTATTTATATTAAATCATTTATAAATTATTATGTATTTATCTATTATATATATATTCCAAGAACACCGGCCGCTATAAAAAAATGAAAAGAGAAAAGAAAGACGATTAGATCACAAGTAAAGTCTTGCAACCTCAAGTCTTCAATAGTAAAATCCCCACCATAAAGTCGTCTCCTCTTTTATTATGTCCATGGTCACTCATAAGGCTCACTCTTCTCTCTTCTCTCTTTCTCCGTGTTTGGAGTAGTATCAGACTACCAACTACCAAGAGCTTAGATGTCTACCATCTTTTGGAAGAGCTTGCTCAAATGCCTGCCCACAACAATCCCATCCTCACATCCATTGCCCACCAAAGAAGAAGATGAATCCTCAACGATGACCAAGAACTTCAACACTGTCTATGAACTCTCCTCTACCTCCACCTCCAAGTCCCTCAGCACTTACTCAACCAACTCCTCCTTCTCCTCCGACTCCGACTCCGACATCGACATCGACTCTCCTCCTGATCTCGCCACCATCTTCGCCTCCCAACGCTTCTTCTTCTCCTCCCCCGGCCGCTCCAACTCCATCATCGAGTCGCCGGACACGCTCACCTCAGCTCCCGAGCCTCAGTCGCCGCTCAGCGGAGGTATTGCGGTGAAGAAATATTCTCCGGACCCTTATTCGGATTTTAAACACTCAATGCAGGAGATGATCGATGCTAGAGAGCTGCGTGACGTGAGGGCTGATTGGGACTACTTGCACGAGTTGCTGTCTTGTTATCTTACGTTGAACCCAGAACACACTCACAAATTCATCGTTTCCGCTTTTGCTGATATTGTCATTTCCTTACTATCCTCCTCACCATCCTCACCGGAGCTCATTTCCACCCACCGGAAAACAGGAGATTGCCTGCAGACCAATGCTTACCAGTAGTTGTATAGTCTACTCTTTTTTGTTTTTTCAATGAGGAACCATTATGTTAGAATCTCTTCTTATTTTGGTTTCTTGTGGAATTACCTAGTCCTTGGTGAAAAGGGTTGTTGTTTTCCTGCAAGAAGAGACAAGGGTCAAATATTGTAGGAATAGATAGTTCGGAAACCAAGGGAAGCGTGGGATGTTAAAACCTTATATATATTGGTAATCTGTAATCTTTGTTGTCTTGTTATGTTCTGTAAGAAATGGCAGCTGTGTTGGCTTAGAAAACATAATATTGTTAGTTTTGCAGTGTAAGTGTGCCCTTTGGATATGTGTTATTGAGACTGGTGATTGGCGAAGATAGAGTAAAGCTTCGGTTACTGGCCTCCCTGGAATCTGTCTGTAGCGTGTTGTGGTCCTTCATAGCATCCACAATCAAATATGTTGTTGATATCTGCACGCATATTCATGAGAAGCCTTCTCTCAATGTCTATTTTTCTTTTAACCATGCATTATGTAATAATAATAATTAGAGTTTTTTTTTCCCCCAAGAGGTGTTCTTGACTGATCTTAACTATAGGAAGACATCTTTAAGCCATTTATTTCTAGACTAATTCCCGCTCGAGTCGGGTAGGTTCCTTACGAGAGGCAAAACTCTAACCTCAAGTTTTAAATGGCTGCATATATAAGGACGGTTTGAACCTGCGATCTCACTTAAGTCAAAAGAGCTCCTTACCAACTCGTAATAATTAGAGTTAATAATTTAAAATAATATTATTTTATTTGTGCAAATCCCATTGAACTTACCTCAAATTAAAGGGATCAGTTATTATCTTCCCGAAAAGCACCCTCAGCCATTAAATTTATTAAATGGCTAAAGAGCCTTTGGGTACAGGAAAACAGGAATTTGGGGACAGAAGATCTGATTCTCAAACTAAACGACTAACCTCAATTATTGATTAAGAAAGTTATATGTGAATTAACTCTTAATAATAACTTGTAATTTATTTAATTTAGCAGAATATCTAAAATACGCGAGAAGTCTGTGCATTTGATTCCGTAAAAGACATAAAGATTTCCTATAATTTAAGAAACTTTTTTTAACTTTAAAATTAAAAAAAATCTTTATAATTTAACGTTTTTCAAAAAAAGTTCATATTTTTAGACGGTAATATATACATTATGATCATTATAATTATTCCAATCAAATGCTATTTATATAACAAATTAAATCTAACTTTTAAATTTGAACCGAACTAATTCAATCATACTCGAATTAATAATTTTATTAAAATTACCTTAAATTATTAATTCAGATCAAATTTAATTAATTTAAATTATGTTTAAAAGCTAAATTGAATTACCATATAAGTGGCATTTAATTAGTCTACGTCTGACATTCATATTGTTAGGAATGATAATGGGCCGGTCCATGCACCAATTTTTTTTTCCAAAAAAAATAACGTTTTTTTTAATTGAGTTTTTGAAGCCCAACTCTTCTAAACAAAACGAATTGAATCTCGGATTGATTTGTCAGGCTCATTGAAAGCACCTTAATTTAGGCTTATGAGTCTGGCTCATTACCATCCCTACATACTGTTTGTGCTTTATCATTATTTTTATCCTAAATATAAAAGAACAGGCCTTTTTGAATAAACTTTTCTTAAACTACAAGAAAAGTAGAAAAGTTTATGCATTTTACACGTACATTTCATAGTAATTAGGGATGAGCCTAGCTAGAAGATGGTTAGTATGAATATTTACTCAATGGTGGCTTCTAAGAAACTGTTACCCAACAAATTTGGTTACTTCATAGTTGGTCGTACTAACGTGAAAAGAGTTTACTACATGAAGAATCTCATCAACTTAGAAAATAAGTATTTCTAAAATATAAAAACATATCCTATATGCTTTTATATAAATTATCCCCTAAATTATCGCAAAACAAGACATACAATACATAGTCATGAAAAGTGCAGCTGTTCTTACCGTCGTGGCATTGGTATCTTCCCTCGTGGGCTGAAGATTAAGGTAAAGGAATACCTTTAAGAAGAGACAAGCAACGTGCCCGAAGTATACGGGGGGATCCTCTAGCCCTTTCCCCTGGCCCTACTCTGGCTTCCTCTCATCTGAGCCATCCATCCAACGGTTCCCTCTCATCTGAGCCATCCATCTTAGAGTAGGGCTAAGAAAAGGGGGACAGAAGATCTGGGGCGGAAGTATATGCGGTATAGCCTTGGCCCCTGCCTAGTGTAGGCTTAAAGAATTGGCGGTAAAGGAACATATGTTATAAAATCAAAACTATATACATTTATTTATAAGGGATATAATGAATTTTATTTAAGATATTACTATAATATATGATAGACAAATTTTTATATATTTCAATAGAATTTATGATTATTATTATTTAAGTATAAATACTTATATAAATTATTTAATAAATTATCAATTAAAAATTAAGCAACTAAATTTTGAACACGACTTAAAAAAAGAGGATTAGGTTCTCTGTTTCAACTAATCAATTTCTACTTTAATTCGTTAAATATCATTCACACATTTATATAAAATTTATATAAATATATGGGCTAAATTAAATAGTACAAATAGAATACACTAACGGAACAGAGTCTTCCAACTCTAAGAAAAGACAAAGAAAGTATCTAAAAAGTTACTTATGCTACTCTCAATTCTCAAAAGAAAAGAGAGAGAAAGTGATTCTAACTACTACAGAGCGGCAGAAATTCAGTTGTATAGTGTATTACATTTCAGACAATATCAAGGTTAGTTGGTTTAGGTAAGGACCTAAGGTTGCAGTGTACCTTTTTGTCCCCACTTGTTCTATTGTTATATCTTAACACTAATTTGTGAAGGAAAGCATGACATTTGGTGAGGTCGAATTGCAAATATAGTCTTAGTGGAGTAAGTGTTTTTTTTAAACATTAAAAATATAAATATAATATTTATTTAAAAAAGATAACAAATTTTAATGTGTTTAATATTTTGAGCTTTTTTTAATTCAGTGCCTAAACTTTTAAAATTTTAAATTAAATGACAAATTATTTATATTATTAACAACTCAGATCAAAACGTTAGTTTTATTAATAATTTCGTTAACTAAATTAATAAATTAACTGAATTGTTAAAGTTTTAAAAATTTAAATAGTAAATTAAAAAATGCTAAAGGATTAAACAGTTTAAATTTTATTATTAAAAAAGTATAAAAATATATTCCCCTTAATTCCTTTATATTTTATGTGAAACAAATTGACTTAGTCACCACTAGTTAAACAAAACTGGCCATGTTAATGATAGGAGTTGATGTCTCCTAAAGAGGCAGCAAACGGACGGTCTTGATTGATGTTATATTTTATTTTAATTAGGGCGTGAAAAAAGGTAAAAGATAATTAAAAAAAAAAGAAGGCTAATCAATGATGTAAAAGACACAAGTGGAAGATGTCTAAAGGTGATAGACACAGAAACGACAATGTACAAGTCGGGAGTTGTATGAATTAACAAGTGTAGGGTCCTTAAAAAAGACATCTAAATCTTAATCAGTTGTGTCTTGTTTTTAACTTTTCAATAAACGACACGTATGAAGAAAGTGTGAGGACGGCCCTAGAATGCTTTTATACAAATTTAAGAACACCGTAATTATTGCTCAATTAGTGATTAATATTTTTAACAATTTAAAAGATAATAAATTAGAAATAAAAATACACTAGATTTACGAAAATTAATTAAATGAAGCTGATTATTTAAATATAAAATAAATTTAATTTGTCTTAAAATAAATGGTTTGTCTTAGTCACAAACAGATATTGGAACATGACACGGGAATTAAAATAATTGTAATTATTGATAAGGACAAAAATGGAGAACCCCTGTTAAGAGTTCATGACTTGTCTGTAAATCTTTCGTAATCTTTGTATACAACAAGATTGACAAGACAGTGGAGGAAAATTGTATTGAGCAAGTTGGTTGACTTTTTTTTTTTTCATTTTTTGATTGTTTAATAATTTATTGATTAAGTTGCATAATTTGATCTAGATAAATATAATAAAGTGGCCTAATAAATTATCTAAATTAATGGGTTAAAGTCTGAGTAGAAAATAGATTCCAATCAACGTTGATCAGACTCATATCGGTCTTGTAATAGGGAAGCCAATATAAATGCTATATATAAAGGTTAAGGTCTCCTACAGTTGCTCATATATTAATCGTAAGCATAAGGATTCTCTGATTCGTTAAGAAAGTTTACGTTTTGAGAAAATTGTAGAAAGACCTTACCTGCGTTCCGGAGAGCAGTTCCCATAAAAACAGCGGTGGATTCGCGCTCGTTTCAGCTTCGAAAAGCTCGTTTGAAATTACGGAGACCGAAATTAGGTATTTTCTGCATTTTTTCATTTCTTGCTCTTTCACGTTCGATCTGGGATACGTAACTACGGTATCGTTATGTATAACACGTGGTATTAGAGCGGAGATGTGATCAGGTGGTTAAAAATAAAGAATTTTTTGTTTTCTCTCCATAAGGGTTCCAGAGATTTAACTTTTATTTCTCAGTTTTTCTTGCTTTTTATTGCATGAAAGTAGTATACATGTGCTTAGCCTTGAGAAACGGGGTGAAAATGAGCTCAGGGGCAGAAAAAATCGACCCAAAACTCTGTCGGAAATTGTCAACTTCTGACAGGGACGACAAAGACCGTCAGGCGCATGTGGCACAGTACCTCCCCGAGGGCACGCTCTAGACACGGGTCGACATGTGGGTGAACCGTGTTGTGCCACATGTTGGCGCGTACGTTTAAGCGCGTGTTGCGCACGCGCCGTGCGCTGTGAGGCGCGTCGCACATCTCTACTCTCAGTTGACACCATGCCTATGTCAATGGATGACGTCTGCGCTACTGTGCGCTGACGCACTGCTAACGTCATGTTGATGTCATCAGCTACAGTATTTAAAAAGACAAAAAATTAGATTTTTCGTAAGGGTGCCCTGGGGTTGTTTTGAGTTAGTTTCCGGGTCTGAGAAATTCATAAAGTAAATTTTTCCATTTTTCTGGATTTATTACATTAGTAATAAATTAAAGTTTAACTCCAGAAAAAGATTTAAGGTATTTCGAATATGATTTCAAGTGATTTTTCATGCTTTGGATCTCACATAAGGGAGATACTTCAAGTTTTTGTGTCTCGGGTCTCATGCTCAATGTTCGGGATTGCATGATAGTTGCTCAGAAAATGAATTAAAAGATTTTGAAGCCATTTTTGAGTGAATTTTCGTACAACGAACTTGCCATAAGGGAGATACATGAGGTTTTTGTGTCTTAGGTGGTCGGTTCAGTGTCTGGTGATACGCGATAGTCACTCTACTGACATTTTTCTTTTGCAAAAGTCTCAAATAAAGTTTCCAGAGAATGTCTCCAGCACGAGTGTGTGACAATGAGACTGTGCATTCGAATTTTTGCATTTATTGATGTTATATTGTCACATACCATATGCTCATAAAGAATGTGAGGATAACATAAAGTTGTATCCCTTATGTTTGCGAATTTTTTGAGTGCTGATGAGGATGTAGTCACTATAGTGACCTTTTGAGTTAATATTTTAAATTGTTCTGCTTACACGTTAAGGGATGTCTCTGGTCTCATATTTGGTTATTATGTCCACAGGTATTGGCCTTACATGAGATTTTGAGATGTGCATATAAAGGCATTGGATAGAGGAAAGTCATTGCTTAAATGATCTATTCGCCCATAGGTGGCTGTGTCATGAGGGTTGATGGTTTGTACTCTGATCACTTTTATGCGGAGGTCTAGTTGCATACATTATGTATTCAACCCACAGGTGTGACATAAAAGTTTAAGCCACATTTCCAGAGCTAGGGTTGAGAGATTGATCAAGGAAAGCATTTCTCAATTCTAAATTATGATGATCTGGGAATATGTGCTGATTGTTACAGGGGTAAGTTGACTAATAAGGATATTGAGGTCAACTCATGCTTTTGACTTGTTGAGTTTGATACATAAAGATATTGGTAAACCTTATACAATTGCATTGTGCAATTCTAAATGTATTCTGACATTTGTCGATGATCATTCTCATCACAGTTATGTGTTCTTGCTTAAAAACTGAAGGTTGAGTACCAATTGGAAAAATTCATCAAGATAGTCAGATTTGACCGTGGAGGAGAATGTCATGGCAAACATTGTGTTTCAGGACTTGAAAAGGTTCATTTGCCAGATATATCGAATCAGTTGGAATAGTGACTTAATTCACTATACCTAGTAGTTTTGAGCAAAATAGTGTGCTGTCAAAAGACATAACTGTACCCTAAAGGACTTAAAGAAGTCGATGTAGAACAAGGTTATTGTACCTGATTATCTAGAAGTTTCGAAACTCAGCCTTCCACACATTCGTGTATGGGGCTGCTCTATTGAAGTATTATAATCCTTATAAAGATAAATTACATGCTCATTCTGTCATTACTATTTAGTAAGATATCTCAACCATTTTAAGGCTACAACTTTTACTGTATAGAAGGTGGGACCATAATAGTGGAATAACAAACAACTAAGCTTCTAGAATATAATGTCTATGATGATGGTGGGCTCTTTGACCCTTTGAATGATAGCAGGGCGGATATTACAGTTATTATGTACCCGCCACTCATATAGTTAGATTCGGTGGATCTAGGTCTTTGTACCGTGACTGTACAGGAACAAAAACTCATATCTGTATATATAGAGGTTCCTGGGGGTAAAAGATCTAATACAATTACGTAAATTCACTAGAGTGAGAAGACCTGCAATCTCATCTGATTTCGTAGTCTATCAGGTGAACAAGACTATGCTATTAGACATGTTACGGATCTAGTTACTTTTATAGAAGCTGTTTCTGTACACAATGCAAATCTGTGGTGGGATACAATGAATGACGAGATCTAATCCATAAAGCATAGTAAGGTCTAGAAGCTAGTTGATTTGCATCGGAACTGTAAACCCTTCAATTATAAATGAAGTTTTAAAACCTAAAGGATTTCGGGATAAAGTTCAGCGGTTTATGGGCTCACTCAATTGCCTAATAGTTCACTCAGGGAGAAAGGTTAACTTTATGTTACCTTTTCTCTCGTATCCTCATATGATACATTTTGAGTGATTAAGGCAATTGTAGCTCATGATGATATAGAGTTATATCATATGGCTGTCAAAACCACTTTCTTGAGTAAAGACCTTTATGAAGAGGTCTATATGGTACAACCTGAAGGATTTCAGGATCCCAATAGAACTGACATGGTTTGCGCATTAAGCAAATCAATATATAGTTTCTATCAAACCTCCTAAAAGTGAGACCTTACAGTTGATGAGGTTATGACCTCTTTCGACTTCATAAAAAATAAAATTAAAAGATGTTTGTACTATGAGGTCAGGGGGAGCAAAGTTATCTTCCTATTACTGCATGTGGATGATATATTGCTCACATCAAATCACTTGACCATGTTGTATGAGGTTAAGCAACTTTTGGTCAAGAACTTTGACATGAAGGGCCTTGGTGTAGTATCTTCTGTCCTAAGTATTCAGATTCACCGAGACAGATCTCAATACTCATCAGGCCTCTTATAGAATGCATACATTGAGTATATGTTGCAAAGGTTTAATACAACTAACAGTAAGCCTGTTGTGGCATCTATCTCTCATAGTGAGAGATAATCTTTAGCACAATATCCAAAGAATAAAGTAAAAAGAGAGGTTATGATAAATGTTCCATATTCTAGTACGGTTGATAGCTTGATGTATGCTCGGCTATGTACTAGGTAGAGCATTGCATTCACCATTTGACTGTTTGGTTAATATCTGGTTAACCTAGGTGTAGACCATTAGAATGCAGTCAAACGAGTTTTGAGATACTAAAGGGAATTAAGGATTATATATTGACATATAGAAAAGTCATCAGACTAAACATTGTAGGGAATTCAAATTCAGATTTTAACCATGTGTTTGGATGATCGAAAGTCCACTTAAGGTTACAGTTTTAAGTTTGCAGATGGTACAATATCGTGGAAGTGTGTCAAGTAGACATGAGTAACTTCTTCAACTATGCATGCAGAGTGTATGCTATGGGGCTGCTTCACAGACGATTTCACTCAAAAATTTAATTTTTGAGTAATCTGTGGTTGATTCAGTGTCTAGACCCATTTGGTTGTACTATGGTAATCTTCTTACTATGTTGTTTAATAACAACAAAGTAGCATTTAAAGGTCAATTATTTGGCCATAAAGGTGTTGATATAAAAAGGTGACATTAAGATTTGGAGCATTTAAAGACTGAGGAAATGTTAGTCGATCCTTTAACCAAAGGACTTCGCCCACTTGTGTTTGAAATACAAGTTTACAATAAGGGTGTTTTGACGTCTTTAGACACTGTTAGTTAGGGGATTGTTATGTTTGCTCCATGTACATTTGTACATTTTGATGTATTATGACAGTATGATGGTTCATCAATAGAGATGATCATCGTTTATCCTCAGTAATACTTGTTATCATACATTGTCATCATACGTATAAAAGTCTTAAGATTTGTATCGACCTTAAGCATTTAAAGGTCATTGGGCATAAATGCAGATTGACCTCGTACCTATGTCATTTAGATGCATTCAATTTTAAACTGATATCTATGAAGTTTGACATGACATAGGGAGATATAAGTTTTAATCTCATAAAGGTTTTCTAATGCAGATTAGCATTCAGTTAGAGATCATAAGGGTTTTTTTCTAATGCAATTTAGCATTTGGCGAGAGGAAACAAGTTTTATCTAATGCTGTTTAACATTTGGCGAGAGAAAACAAGATTTCTCTAATACAGTTTAGCATATGCGATTTAGCATAAAGTTGGAGAAATTGAGACCTACAAACGAAGATGATATAATTTAGATCATAAAAGTATCATCTTAGTTTGCCACACTTCATTTTCCCATACACGTTAATGAGGTATTAGGTATACGTGATTATATTGAATCTGTGTCACACATGAGACATGTATTTGATATTTTTCGGTATCAAAACCCTTGCAGGACGGAATGATGGACTTTTGTTATCTTTAGATCAAATGTTTTGTTTTTAAAACTTAGTCGACTAATTCGATAGCGTGGCTTAACTGAGTTTTCTAAACTGTTTAAAAACTAGAGTTAAAACTGCAATTAATACTTGTCCAAGGGAGAAAATGTTGGATAATTTTGTCATTTCTCATAAAGTTGGATAACTATTAATTGCATTTTTTGGTTTTTTAATAACTTACTAATTAAGTTACATAATTTGATCCAGATAAAGATAATAAAGTGGCCCAATAAATGATCTAAATCAATGGGTCGAAGTCCGGGTAGAAAATAGATTTCAATCAGTGTGGATCGGACCCATATCGGTCTTGTGATGGAAAAATCCGATATGGATGCTATATATAAAGGTTAAGGTCTCCTGCAGTTGCTGATATATCAATCATAAGCATAAGGATTTTTAACCCGTTAGAAGAGCTTACGTTTTGAAAAAACTGTAGAAATACCTTACCTGCGTCCCAGAGAGCAGTTTCCGTAAAGACGACGGTGGATTCGCGCTCGTTTCAGCTTCAAAAAGCTCGTTTGAAGTTACGAAGACCGAAATCAAGTATTTTCCGCATTTCTTTGTTTCTTGTCCTTTCGTATTCGATCCGGGATATGTAACTAAGGTACCATTACATGTTACACAAGTAAGTAAAGAGATTCAACCATCAGACAAGTTTGGTTATGGTGATGTATTGGGGCAAGAGAAAATAGAATTCGATATCTTTCTTGACAACAACCCTTTTAATATGTTTCTATGTTGTTTCATGCCAAGTTTTGGATCATCGACGTGTTTGGTAGAGTAGTCTTTGAGGCTATTGACTCCAGGGATGGCAACCTGGCCCAATAATTTTTATCTGGCTTGAGTTCAGCCCTAGACATCCGAGTTTAAACCTAATCAGGTTCAATAGCTCAAAGGCTGACTCAACTTAGTTTGGCTTGAGTTTCTTTTGTTTTTAAAGTAAAAATAGAAAACAATATTATTTTACTCAAAACGGTATTGTTTTGTCTATAACTTTCAAGCTTTAGGTTGAGTTGGACTTAAATAGCCCAAATTTGAGCCCAACCCTGAGGTTTGACTTGAAGTCTGATCAAACTGGACCTAATCTGTTGACTTCAAGTCAGGTCAACCAAACCAAGACCTATTTGAATCACCGATTTCAAACAAGCAAGAATGATATTCCACGTCTAATTCGAAAAGTCTTAAGTTCGATAGAGTTTAAAATATTTTGTTCTTGTTAATAAAATGATATTAATTTGTTATTTAATAAATACATTGTTATTTTTATTAATTTAACATTTTTCATTATGTTTCACATCATTTTTATTAATTAATTCAAATTGTTTCAGTTCGGGTTTAAACTCAACTTGAATTCCTAATTAAAATAAAATTTATTCCATAATTTCAAACAGTTTTTTAATTAAAAAAGTCATTGTTTAACTTGTTAGTGTAGCTAACGTATTGCCTTTTAATTTTTATCAAGATCTCAGCATATAATTTCAAAATGTAAAATGTAGGATTAACTTATAATTTTTTTAATAAAAATTTATATAGAACTTAGTTAACCTTTAACATTAGTATAACTAAATAATAAACTTCTTAAAATACAAAATAATCCTTATTTAAATATAACTAAATAATAAACTTCTTAAAATTTTTCTCACAATACAAATAAATAATTACGGTTATTTTGTTAATTATGACAATATTGCTAAATTTTGTCTAGTAAGAATTGTTTTATAAATTAATAAATTAACATATAAATATCAAATTATAAAAAATTAGCCTTAGTTTGGGATTGACCGAACCGGTTCAAGTTTGAAATCCAATTAACTCGGACTTTTATCTGTTGAGGATCGGAGTGGGTTCGGTTTGTAAACCATATTTCTATGTTATAAGACATAACTGGGCCTAACCCACCAAAGGCACTTTGGGTCTGTAGTGGTACTCCCTTCTTATCCCTTGACAGTCATTAGGAGCAGTGAGACGGATAGGCTTAACAAAAGGAAGGAAAAAAAAAATGGCTTACACTCTCTCAACCCTCAAGCCGCTGCGTACGCTACCGTCTTCAACACCCACTATGCCCAACAAGACTAGGGCATCATCCCCGTGTCTCACCACTTCTTTCTCCCATTTCCTACCAATCCGTAAACTGAAAACAAGAGCCCCAAACCCACGTTTTATAAATGCGGTTGAAGAGAGCCAGGAGGAGAGAGCGGAATCCGACGAGACCCCAAAGGCAGACGGTAGTAAGGAGTCAGGGTTGGCGGTGGAGGAGATAAAAAAGGCGATGATAGAAAGAAAGGAGCCTGATTTCTGGAGCGGAGTGGCAGATGAGGTCCGAGAGATCGAGTGGCCTGTCTTTGGTAAGGTGTTGGGAACTACTGGCGTTGTGCTTGGAGTCATTGCTGGCTCCAGTGTCGTTTTGTTGACTGTTAATGCCGTTTTGGCCGAGCTGTCTGATCGAGTTTTTCTCGGCAAAGGTGTTCAAGACTTTTTTAGTTAGACATGTATTTAGATATTTTTGTATACGTTTAGTGTAAATAATGTTGATTATATATTCACATTTCGCAATGGAAATGGCTTTTCAAGTGTATGAATATGGCTTCTCTTACCAAAGAAACTCTTTTTGTACAAAACCTCAAACTCACCAAAATGTCTCCATGAAGAAGCTTGCATACAACAGTACATATAAAATTAGATGATTACCATAAATGGCAACAAACCGCAATACCTCAACCGCAAACTATGATCACAACACAATTCCCTTTCTCCAACTAGTAACATCTACTGGTCTACAAGTGAACATGACCAAATATGTTCCACATCCAATAACTGGGTCACCGTAAAACAGAAAATTTTAAGAAAATTCCATTGATGGGTAAAGGGAAAATAAAAGGACGATGGTTCCATCATTTGCTTTAACTTGCAGGACCTACGAGGACTCCTTGAGAAGAACCTTCCTTCTTGCTGCTATCATCCTTCACCTCATTATCAGGCTTCCTTATCCTGATATTGTATTTGGCTTCAAGATCAGTAATTTCCTTTTTCTTCCTTTCCAAGGCCTCGTTAAGCCTTGAAATGACCTCCTCTATTCCTTCTTTATTGCGTTGGACGGCTGGCAGGACCTCTTTGATGGTCCTTTCCACTAGTACACCTCCAATCATCCGGTAGCACCGCCTGGTTGGGTCGAGAGGTTGGATAGCATTGATGACCAAGGAGTGCTCACTTGCTTCCATCTCAAGTTCTGTGATTTTGGAGTAAATTTGATTTAGTTCGGATCTCAAGGAAGCATACATATTTGCAACTGCCTGCTCATTTACTGGTTCTCTTCGATCACCTTCAGCTCTGCTGGCCATGATACTCTGTAAATGAAAGGAAAGCAACGGCAATAAAGAAAGGGACTAAACCATATATGCATTGCTACAGTTCAATGGACACTGTTATTTAACAAGTTACTCCACAAATCTCTAACTTGTATGTCTTGGTTCGTTTCAGGCTTCGTTGGAAGCAGTTAAGGTCTAAATGGCATCTTCGTAATTAACAATGTGAGTTCAACAAAATCTTCAAAGTTAAGATTACGAAACAAAACTGATTACAAACTAGTTGTAGATATACACTTAAGCAGCAGTCCCAACTTACCAGCCAACTATTCATGCAACGCATAGCAATTGTATTCATACGCATTTAGAATACCAAAATTCAAGATAAATAATTTCTTATCAACATAATCTCAACCATTACGATGTAGTAACCTCTGAAGGCATCATCAAACTTACTGGGGAAACAAGTTTTGTCTTGAAGTAACAAAGAGGTTTATCCATGATGTACAAAAAGTGCACCGTCTTCCATAAACAGAATCAAACATAAAGATAAAATAACAATGATTCCATCTCATCAACCAGATCATACTATCAAGTTATGTTTTACCTACGGCAAGCAAAATAACATTGTTGGATCAAAGAGTTCTCCATCAACAACTCCATTTTGTGACTATCCAGATATGGTCCAAAAGTTTGAGACAACCAACAATTTATAAATTTCATTTTGTTGATTCACTACGTGGTTTGCAACCTTCAGAAAACTCGCTCTCCATGGTTGGCTATTCCCAGAAAAACCAGCACGTGGAAAAGCCAAGTAAAGAGCTCAGTAGCTGGATCACTACACATCACTAAACACTTTGCTCTTCTCTATGTACATCT
>JAOSBL010000129.1:107889-126278 GCA_027568915.1 Erythroxylum roraimae
AGATACCTATGATCTAAAAAGTCCCTCCATGAAAAAGGTCCCTCTTTCCTTTATAACAAAACAGTAAAGGCTTCTGATAGGAAATGGAATTATAATAACAAGTCTCCCAAAACGGAAAAAAGTACATAAGCTTAATCAATGGTCACACCAAGCCCTGAAACATGTCAAAGAAAAGGAAACCAGCTACACAGAATCTAGTATTCATTCGTCTAGTAAAATGAATATTCTCGCCAAAACAAATGTCATTACTTGAATCCAAAAGTCCACACTTTCTGCTGCCCACTGTGTTATCCCATTCCAACTTCAACACCTCAAATGTATGAATCATGTCTTCATAAAACAATTTCAATCCATTCAAATACACCTTCCTCAATCATAAGCTCAAAGTTATACGAGGTCGGGCCGGTATTTTTGAAATTTATGTTCCCAAAATCTAAACCCTAATGGAGCAACTCAAACTCGGTGCAGCTTACAAGAAACCCACATATCCAGGACTATTTTAGAGAAGATCTTAACATGGATTTATGGAGAACACGGAAATTATGAAACAAACATAATCAACAAAATTGGGACTAAAATCAGATGAAAAGGGAAAAACAAAAATAAAAACAGCAGACGTAGGGGAAGGAGAAAAAGAAACGGGCAAGTTAACAAGGTAAAAGGCATACCTTATAGAGGGTTGGACTTAGAAGGCAGTAGAAGAAGAAGAAGAAGAAGAAGAAGCAATCCCACAGAGTTAGGGCGATGGTCTCAGCCTCGAGCCTCCTCAAGCAAAACAATCAAAGGCGATCACTTCACGCTTTAATGCTAAGTGTGCTCTTCTCTAGTATTATTCTAACTTGTTAAATGCTATTTTAAATTGTGTGATACAATAATTCTCGTCGAAATTTGGTTTTTTGTTATTAAACAACGTAAAGTTTTAATAAATAAAATAAATTAAAATTACAAAAATACTCATAATATAAAGTCAATTATTTTTATTTCAAATTATAATAATTAATTTAAAATTTAGATATAAGTTTCGAATAAATAAGTAATCAATTATTTTTTGTTTTAAAATATAATAATTAATTTATTAAAAAATTTATATGTATATTGATACAGAAATTAATAAAATTACTTTTCGAATTATATTTATCATAAATTAAAGTTTTTCATATTTATATTATAAATTCATATAATTTATACTCTTAACTCTATAAATACAATTCATTTACAAATTTTTTTACACAAAATAATAACAAAGTTAAATCTCATTTTCAGCTGATATATTTTTTCAGTGTATGTATTAATTCTTTTAATCATCACAATTGACAAATTTTCTAATAAATTTGTCTTACCTTTTTTTTTTTCCTTATAGCAATGTTTCTATTCTATCAAACTTATAATACAAATATTTTGTAAATAATATTTATAACTACTTTTGAGGAGTGAATCTTAAAGTAACTAGTAAAGTGTGACCATAATTTTATAGGCTCAAGTTATAAAAGTAAATAATATAAATATAATATAAAATACAAAAAAAATTGCATACGTTATAACCTTCCCCAAACTTTTGCAAAGTAGAAAGCCTTATGTATTAGATACGTTATCCTACTATTTAAAAAAGAGAAGGTGAATTTAGCTAATAAACCTTTTTTGATAGAGAGCTTTTTAAAGCAGTCTTTGTGCATTTCCGTACGATTTTATTCCAAGAAACACCAAAATAAGAGGAATATCACAAAGCAAGAACATATAAATTACGTCATTTTGTAAAGTAAGTTCCTTCACTAGCCCATTGGCTCTACTAAACTAGAAACAAAGAGGGCTCAAGCCTCAAATGTCATGCTTTCTGCTTCCTTTCTCACTGATTCAAATAGCACAGACGACAAATACCTCTCCCCAAAGCTGGGAAATATCACCTGCAAAAGATAAATTAGTGTTCAGCTTCAACAGATGCTCAGACACAATAATATGAACATAAGCAGTACTTGGAAATCATTCCCAAGCTACAAGTCAATATATTATTGGATGTTCCTGATTTTACCATGGAACCAAACACAAAAAAGCTTATAAATCAAGAAAGTGAATAAGATTGAGAAATGAAAAGAGCATTCCCAACTTACAACGATAAGCTTTCCGGCATTCTCTGGCCTCTTTGCGATGTTGATGGCAGCTGCGGCAGCAGCACCGGAAGATATTCCCACCTGTAACGGAATTCCAAACACAGAAGAGGCGAGACGGGAAGGATATCATAAGAGCAAGGTGAAGAAGCTGTACATGAGAATCTTTGGGAATTCGTGAGATAGGGCGATAGCTTAATTTCAAAGTTGAACAATGTAAGCAGTACAAGTTGAGAACTTACAAGCAAACCTTCTTTCAGTGCTAGAAGCTTTGCAGTTTCAATTGCTTCCTCACTTGATATCTGAAAATTGCATAAACAATGGCAGCATATGTACAGATTCAAAACAATAGTACAGTGCATGATGAAGTTCCAAATACAGTTCACATTAGCTGAAACTCAACATAAGAACATAGCTGGTGACAACATTTTTACACATCAAACTATCACTAATTTCTCATTACATTAACTACGCAATCATTAAATTTATTTCATAAATTTCTCCAGGAAAGTCGACGTAAGAATGAATGATGAATCTGATAATCAACCTGAGAATCGTTAGGCAATATAAATAACTATGAAATAACAATAAAGACACAACTTTGATTAGGTCAGTTCTACTGGGAATTTACAAGCCTATGATGTATGTTTTGCCTTTATCCTAATGCTTACTTAATCATATACTTCGACTAAAATCTTATCTCTGAGCAACTTTATCTGGCAGAAATATGTGTAAATTACGTTCTTCAGTTCATGAAGAGAATCAAAGATGCTGCATGTCTTACTTGAACAACTTCATCAACCAGCCCAACTTCAAGAACTCCTGGGACAAAACCAGCACCTATACCTTGTATCTTATGTGGACCTTGACACAGAAACATGCCAAATAAAGAAATAATTTTAACTAGAAGCTAAACCAAAGGGCGGAAAAAGGGCACCTTTTGTCTAATGATAACAGAAAGAACTAAAGTAGTTTTTATGCATTCAAAACGAAGAAAGTAAGCCAATACTGGTGTGAAATATGATCATCTCTGAACAACTATAGGATGTCTATTAGCTTAAAGAGTTGCAGAAACAATATAACCTGTAGACAGCAATTGCTAACTCTGATAATAGTGCTCCTCGATTAGCTTACAGAAGGATTATAAAGCAAATGTTATGCATAATAAGCTGCAATTTTTTGTACAATTTTTTTCACTTAAGAGAATTGCTTCCTTCTCTACAATATAAAATGCCACAAACCATACGGTAGTATATTCATACGATTTTTATAACTATTGACTACCTGTGATAGTAAAAGCAATGGCAGATATACATAGACTATGAACTGTTAAGCAGTTATTGCATTAAAAAAACAATTTACCAGGTTTTCCTCCAGACAACACAGGGCTTTCAACAGGTTCCAGACCATAAAGCTACAAAAAGGCAAAAGAGACTGAGAAGCTTGCATTTGGAAAGATCAATTTGACTGCTAACTGAGTGCGCATATGACAAAAGATCACAGTAAATCAACAATCATAATAAAAGGTCAAGCGTACCCTTATGTTGGGATTCTGCTCTTTTAGGTACTTTCCAGCGCCTGTTATGGTTCCACCGGTACCTATTCCAGACACGAAAGCATCAATCTTTCCTCCTGTACCTTTCCATATTTCTGGTCCAGTAGTCTCATAATGTATCTACATCAACAATTTACAGAAATGATCAGAATTTCTATGATTGACTGCATTCTTCAAATCACAGATTAAGGGAATACTTTTGGGTTGGCAGGATTTTCAAACTGCTGAAGCATGTAAGAATTGGGTGTCTTGGCTAAAATCTCCTCGGCTTTCTGAACAGCCCCTTTCATGCCTTTAGCTGGATCAGTAAGAACCAGTTCTGCTCCAAAGGCACGGAGAATGATTCTCCTCTCAAGACTCATTGAAGCAGGCATGGTAATGATAAGCCTGTAACCCTTAGCCGCTGCCATAAATGCTAATCCTATGCCAGTATTTCCACTTGTGGGCTCAATGAGGACACTCTACATCAACATTTGTAACTAACAGTAAGAGTTGATTGAAGACTAAATTGCATGAAACTTCTCAAAATGAAAGGTAATGATGAAATAAAACAAGTATTCCCGTCTTTCGACAGCAATATCAAAATTGATCAACCACACCAAGAAAGAAACTAATAGTGTTCTCTAATATTATCTGCACCAACACATGGATTCTTAAAAGATAAAATTTGCCTCAAGTAAATTAAGTAATACTAACAATCTCACACAACTTTTACCGAATATTTGATATGATAATTACCTGTCCGGGAGTGATAAGACCCTTGGCCTCTGCATCAGCAATCATACTGTAACCAATCCTGCATGTGAACAACATAAAAATTAGCGGGAGAATGTTCGTCTTAAGAGGAACAAAAGGAAGAGAAAAGTCCAGAAGTTCAAGGAAACCATAATAAAACAGCGTACAAATAATTAGTATCTCTAAGTTTTGAAGAATTGAGCTAAAAGGCTAATGGTCTTGCCCTACCCCATGATTCAGCCAGGGATACATGAACAAAGAAAAGCTATGTATTGAAAAGAAAACCAGAGATAAAGACAGGTACCTGTCTTTGACACTAGAGCATGGTTCCATTAATTCTAGTTTAGCAGCAATACGGGCAACACAGCCATCCACAATATTGTTGAGGTACACCAATGGGGTGTTTCCAATCAACTGTATCACAGTAGAACAAACGTTAACCTTCCAAGCTCAAACAATTAAACACATACAAGACAATGATTTACACCATCAATTAGAGGACTACCCACCTCAGTGACATTCTTGGCAATCACGTCTGTCTCAACTGCCATGGCTTTTATGACTGCAACTTCAGAAAACCCAAAATCAATAAACTACTACATATCAGACCTGAATAATAAACTATCTTTTTTTAAATATAGTTTTTTATATTTTCTGTAATCTCTATTACTTCAAATTTTCTGGGTTCAAGGCAGAAAAGGAAAAACTGAAAATCCCACTTCATAAACTGTACAAAACGTGGACGCACTTAGTTAAGAGACCTCAGAATCGAATAAAAATCTATACTTTATGCATACCCAGTCACGAAAACTCGTAACAATATCAGAAAGCACACTGCTTTGTCCTAAAGAAATTATATTCAATCACACCATACATACGCTAACACAATTATAGATGTGGGAAACAGAAAACAAAAAATCGTAGGAGCAGTACAATGGGGTCAAGAAAAGGGAGTGAACACCTTGACGGTGATAACAATGAAATGAGGTATTCTGGGGAGGCTGAGTACAGTATCAACAAAAGAAGAAGGTATTTATGCACTTAATAGAACTTGCGTGCGCGTATCTTGAAATGTACTTAGTACCATAAATTCCAGATCCTATTGATTACTTGGGGAGGAAGAGATATTAATTTTGCCTTTTATAAGGAAAAAGATTAAGTTGGTTAGTGTGCCTGTTCTTCATGTGGCCTGATTTTTTATACAAATCCATGTCAGATATGGAAATCAAAGGCCTTTTTAACATATCTGAGACTAATTTAGAAAATGCCAAAAAGTTGAGGTGACATTAGTTTGTTGCTTCGGTAGATATCTATATGCATTCCATACTTTTCAACGGTAATATATCACATATCTCAATTTCTCTTTATCTATTTTACAGTTAGCTGATAAATATTTAAAATTTAATGTTTTAAAAATTGGGCTAAAAATTAAATTAGTAAGATAAAATATTTAAGACTTAATTAGTATTAAATCATTATAAAATTAATTAAAGATTAAATAAAATTTAAAATTCATTAAAAGAGATTCTCCTTAACAATATAAGAGTTTAAAATTTAATTGAAAAAAATTGTTAAATAAAAATTTATTTATTTTAATTATAAAATTTACTAATTAATAAAAATTTATGAATTAATTAATAAATTGATCGTTTTTAACAATAAAAGTTATTAAAATAAATCGAAACGAAAAATTAAAAACTGAGCAGAAAAGTTAAACGATTCAAGATTTTTACGATTGAATTTATAAAATCGGATGAATTTTTAATTATTGCTAAAACTCGAGTTCTATTTCAAAAAATTTTGTTTAAATACTTAATTAATTTGATATAATTGTTCAATTACAAAAATATTAAATTTAAATGGTTTATTTAATTATTCTTAAAATACACACTAAAATACAATGACCTTAAAACCCCCAGCAAAAGCGAAGTAGTAAAACCTTATCTTATCATATACCACATGCTTTCCGAGGAACAATAGTCAAAGCTTTCATCGTTGCCCACCTCACAAAAACTATGGCAGCACTTCCTCTCACCCCTTCATTCCCTCTCACCAAGCAAAAACTACCCACCAAGCTCCCTTTCTTTAATCTCAACTACAGGGCTTCCAGATCCTTGAAGACTATTGTTAAGTCTTATAAAGTGGTAATTGAGCACGAGGGTCAATCTACAGAGCTGGAAGTTGAACCTGATGAGACCATACTTGCTAAGGCATTGGACTCCGGGCTCTCAGTCCCTCATGACTGCAAGCTTGGAGTGTGCATGACTTGCCCAGCAAAGCTAGTAAGCGGCTCAGTGGATCAGAGTGAAGGTATGCTCAGTGATGATGTTGTAGAGAGAGGATATGCCCTGCTCTGTGCGTCCTATCCAAGGTCAGATTGCCGTATTAGGACCATTCCCGAAGAAGAACTGCTATCCCTGCAGCTAGCTACAGCTAATGACTGAATTCCTTCTTGATTCTTCACTTTTGAGAGTTTGATGTTGCACATTCAACTGATGTAATGTTATCCAGCACCTTTTTGTTAACGAATATTGGATAGGCTTGCTTCTCTCCTCTTTCATGCTCCGAAGAGTCCTTAAAGCAGGAATAATTTTCTCATGGTAATGCTAAGCTGATCATTCCAATATCATGTAAAGATTAATCATCATAGTATCCCATTTGACAACTTCCAAGTTTCATCATACCATATCTGGTTAAATTCTTCGAGACAGTCTTTATTCTAGTTGCCCGCACCAGTTTTAACCATCAGGGCAACCTAACTAGTTTAACCAGGAAATATGAAAAGCATAAGCTGGTGTTTAACCGCAAGAATGTAGCTGTTTCCGCTGTTGAGCCTGTGCAACCAGAGATTGAAAGGTGAAAACGATTTGGCTAAGCTCAATAAATCTCAGGGGCTCACACCTTCATGTTGGTCGATGCAAATCTCAGTACGCATGCAGGCCAGCTGCCATCACAGAATGACTTCCACATTACTCTTCGTGCTGCTTGCACAAAGTGGAAGACAAGATCCCTTGTATTGCTTAGGAAAGAACGGAACGAGAGTTTGCAAGCATATACTAAAAAAACTTCAAGATTTTATCGGTAGAATTAGCAGAGCCGTAAAGGAGCTTTAAAGATGATAACAAGATGGCTTCTAAGTAGCAAGTAATAAACCAGCCTTCCTTGGTGTCTTTTGCTTAAGCTTTACCTTCACGTTAATACCACTGTCAATAATGGATTGAAGCACAATCTTAAGCTTCCCCTCCAATATCTCCCCCTTCCTTGGTGTGTAGACTGCATCATGGATATCGTCAGCTAGTGCTCTTTGCGCTAAAACCTTACCGACGGCAGCACAAGCAACTGCATTCTTCGTCGAGGACAAGTCAAATTTCATGTCTTTTGATATGGAATGAGCGACAGCCACCACCTTGCTAGTAACCCGGTGAATAATACAAGCACGGACAGAGGCTTTTGATATGTAAATGTCAAGGCAAAATGGTTCATGGTAAGGACCAGTTAGCTGATTAAAAGATGCTCTAGGTCTCTTTTTCTTCACCTTATCATAATCACTCAAACTATTAACTAAAGTGTAGACCTTTTCATCCTTCAAGATTTGTGGAAGTTTGTGAACTTCAGAACACTTCAAATCACGACCAGGGTTTTCTTTCTTTTTGTTATCCTTCTTTGGAAATGATCCCATCTCCTGATTCCCATTCTGATCGTCTCTACTAGTTGAAGATTTTCTTCTATGGAAGTCAAAACTATACTCCTCGAACTCTTTGGAACTTCTATCAAGTTTATAGAAGAGATTCCCTCGAATTCTCATATTATCAATCTCTTCAAAATCAGGATCAAAGTCCCTGAGTGAGGCAACGTCATCAAATTGATCATCAACTGGTTCACTTACACCTTTTGTTTCCCTTTCCTCATCTAACGCCCGCCATGCTTGAGCTAGACCCGACGAAACCTGCCAAGTATCATTATCCACAAGCTCGATATCATAAGATTCACAAGGTCCATCGTCCTTAAAGAAACTAGATAGAGGAAACTTAGTGGAATAGTAGGCTAAAGTGTTGTGGGCATAAGCCTTAACAGCTGATGTTTCCATGGTTATGGGGTTGACCTTATCAACGATCACCGATTCTTTGGACATGAAGTGACATACCCCTGGGAGAAAACGACAGCTAGCTAGTGAGCTAACACTATTGAGTCTCCTCAGGAACAGAAATGCCATTTGTTTAGCAGAAGTAGAAAGAGGAGTAAATCGGCTTCTCAAACGCGCAAATCATCAAACACTTAAACGTCATCTACAAAACTGAAAATATGAAGGCAATAAGACTATATTTGAAGTGTGCGCGAGGATTTAAAAGCAACCAAGAACGAGCCATCCGTGGCTTTTGACAGTAGAGGCAGAGCAATGAAAATACGAAGACTGCTGTTCTCGTAGAATTGGTAGCTCAAGCTTAATAGAGGAAGCAATGAAGAGGAAGAGAGGCAGAGGTGGCAACAAGATGTGGGCTTATTAGCCTGTGTAGAAAGAGTAGGCCCAATTTCGCTATCTAATGTTTAAAATTTTATTAAAGTTTCATTAAAATAATAACTCATTATAATTAATCTCTTAAGTCTAACTCGAATTAATTTAATTATAATTAAAAGAATAATTTATTATAATTATTTTAAATTATTAATTCAAATCATATTTAATTAAGTTCAAATCAAATTTAAAAAATTAAATTAATCCATCGTATCAACAACATTTAACTAATTCATATATAATATTCATTTTACATATTTTTATTAAAAAATTAAAATTACTTAATCCATACCAAATCTCGTGTCTTCTACGCTATACCAAATGTAAAAAAAGTCAAGCCAGTTGTGGACAAAAAGGGAAAAGACTTCGAGGCTTCGTCCTCCATTAGACCACAGTGGACCCTAGAACCTAACCAATTAGACCACAGTTACGTTTCTATTCTAAATGGAAACAGACAAAGCGTGTGACTACTGGACACATGTCCACATCTACACACCAATCATCAAAGCGAAAGACCACAGGAACAAGAAGGTGGGTGGTGCTCAAATGGAATCCAATACCTACCTTCCTGTTTTGGCTTGATGGTCTACAGTATCAATTTCATAAAACACAGAGCAGTGGTTTGATTCAGACGGCCATCACACACACTGAACAAGTAATAATTAAACGCAGACCAATAAGTAAACTTTTCTACAAGTAATCCTAGAAACAGACAGTGATGCTTTAGTCCATTGACATTGTTATGCTTCCATCATGATTACTTTTCACAATCACCTAGAGCTAGAGTTTGATCAACATTAGAAATACAACTTCTTACCATGGCAAAGCAAGAACAGTTATAATTAACACACATTGCTAAGATTACCAGAGTTAGTGATTACAAACAAACCAGTTGCAAGGGAAAGAGTTTCGGGTCATCATATCACATCAGTAGTTAACCATCTTCAAGAGGTAGTCAACATCTATCGGTAGTAAGCCTGCTGATAAGCTGGTGCAAAACCATTGCCATAGGCGCCATATGCAGGATAACTCAAAGGTGCTGCAGGATACGTTCCAGCAATGGCGGGGGGAGCAACCTCTGGTGAGTAGGCATATGGAGATGTTGGGCTCCTGCTTCCATAAACTGCTGGTGGGGAAGGATATGCTGGTACTCCGGTGGGATATTTGGTGTGTGAGGGAGACCTGACAAACAATGGAGGTGAAGGGAAAGATGATACATATGCGTTTGTCAAGCGACCAGCTTTAGCAGGAGGCATTGGACCACCATTACTGGCACGTGTTCTCTTGTTTGCGGGGATCGCAGCTGGCTTTTTCTTCTCTATCTTGGCTTTCTCCAGCTGTTCAAGTCGTTTCTTCAGGTTTTCTGGAGGGAACTCAGCCTCCAATTTATACTCTTCAATGCATTTGATTACAGCCCGTAGTGCAGACTGCTCCTTCCGAACAGCTAGATGCTACATAACAAATGACAAACAATGTGTAATTAGTCGAGAAGCAGAACTAATCACCCAAAAAATTGATCAGACATATGGAACTAAACTACCACTAAAGATCTTGCGTCATCAAAGCGTTGATACTGCTACAAAAAGGCAATAGATTTGTCAGCACAAGGTTCATTGACAAATCCAAATACAATTGTCCCTTTGAGATGGCTAATGTCAAATATTGGAAATAGGTTTTTTCTAAAAGCATGTTTCGAATATCACAGGGTAAGCATTTTCCATTAATAAGCACTTCCAAACAAATACTTGAACTGTCTCGCTAAAATGTTAGAAATTAACTCTGCTGCATCTTAAGGTACTGTGATTTGAGAAATCTTTGCGAGTGCTAATATGGCAAATTAAAAAACCAAATTATAGCATTCAATATTTTACAAGGTTGACTTCAATATATAAAATACTGACTGTAAAACGGAGTCTTTTGTATATTACTATTCGTAATGCAAAATATAAATGGACTTCACCCTGGAGGAAAGTCTAACATCAAACATCTCATCAAGACACAAGGACTCCACTCATAACCCGAGTATCAACTATGTTTTAAAACTTCAACACTAAGAAGAAAGAAGAATTAATCAATACCGTGGCACGACAAGTATTATCAGGATCCTCTGTTATAGAAGCCGCAGCCTTCTTTGCATTCTTCAAGAAAGACTTCAGTAATGGAACAGGAGGGAACTTGTCCACAAGGCCAACCTCATATGTAAAATGCACTGCATCAAGCTGCTGTCCCTTACTAATTAATTCTTCAATCATATCTGCTCAAAGAAAAGCCTAAACCCATCAAAATAGTAATAAAAGCAGCGCTGTCATTAGAGGGATTGACCCAGATGGCAATAATACTTCTAGATGTTAACAAAATAACTAAGATACATATAGAATAGTCTTAATAACTCAATATGAAAATGGAACTCCAGTGACGCGTATGGAACAAAATATAGGCATTTTCTTGCAAAAAGTCGTACAAGCTATAATATAGATCAGCAATTGTTGGTACTACATTGCGCAGTTTCACCAACAAAAAGAAATTAGGAAAAGGCCATTGTGTGAGTTCAAAAAATCCTGCACATCAGTGAGGTTGTTGCCAAGCCCCAAACTATATGCTAATTTTTAAGCAGATAAACAAGTTTCTGGAAAGGAGAACTCAACATGAAAGAAATTATATTAGATAAATCCGTGTGAATTCTTCAGACGTCTTTTTACAGGTGAAAGCAAGAAACAAACTTTTAACATTTTCTTTTTATTTTAGGAATCGCCTTATGTAAGAGAGTCGATCACAAAACACACTCATTAATACTTGATCTACAACTTTTCACAAGTGACCATTTTTCAGTCATCAAACAAGCCACCAAGTATATATCCAAAAGCATCCAAACTAACATGCTGGGATCCATTTTCCTGCACCCCTTGTACTGCTTACTCGTATAAAGACTTTAACTTCACTTTCCCTCTACTCTCTAGGTTAGGGGATAAACTAAAATGTAATCAAAACCTTCAATCTCTTTTGCAACATAAAGCAATTATGCAAGCTAGTAAACTCCAGAGAATAAATTCAGAATCATAAAGATTTGACTGAATGACAGTACCAGGCATTTGATCACCAAGGCCCAGAGAGACAGCAAGTTTAGGCATCTGCTTACGCCAAGCAGACCCAACAACAAGTTTCCTATACAAATCAACATCCTCCTCCTTCACAATCCCAAAAGTAACCAAATGCTGCAGGAAAGTATGCACATCAGGAGTCTTCACATTCTCAATCCCGCCCCTCTCCTCCAAGCTCCTCTTCCACGTCTCTGCGATCTCTTTTGCTCTCTCCTTCACGTTCGGCGTCACCAACAGCCTCGCCTTCCCAATCACAGGGTCCACCATAACCGGAATCAAGCTCTCGAGCATCACAACACAAGCCCACCCGAAATCCTTCCCTTTCTCGTCTCTCTTGTCTACCGGAAACACCTCCGAGATGGATTCCAGGACAAATTTCGCAGGATCCACACACTCCACCAAAGCCAACGGAATCTGTTTCCTCAAAGAGTCAAGTTCCTTCTTCTTAGTGATCACCAGCTTCCAGAACTTCAAGGCCTCCATTTTCAAGCACAAGGATTTGAGAATCAGCAACAAGCCATCGTCGTCGTCGACCTCGCCATCGGGGCTTTCGGAGTCTACGGCATCCTCCAGAGACTTGAGAGCTGCCTCCTTGCGGTCCTCAAGGCGGTCGATTGCGATCTCTACGCTGCCGTCGATAGTGACCTCTCGCTTCTTGAGGGAGTCGAGAGAGGCCTTGGTCTGGTGGTCTAGGGTTTGGAGTTTGGCCCTCATAGCTTCAGACTTTTTCAAGAGGTTTTGCTCGAGAGAGGTGAAGTGATCAGAGAGCTCTTTCCACAGGAGAGTGCAGCTGGTCATCAGAGAGGCCTGGCGTTGGAAGTCGTCGAAACTCGGCTGAGTCAACCCAGTTAACTCGCCTGGATCGGGGATGGACCCCATCTCGCTAGTTGAACAACGATGAACACAACTCAACTCAACTCGACCCGACTCAGTAGTAGTACTACTTCAAAAACAAGAAGTATCAGAAGAAAATTGGTAAAGTGAAGGACAAGCCCTAGATAAGGAGACTTAGAGGGGAAGGGGAAAGGACAAGAGACAGGAGCCACGTGGAAGGTACAATCATAAGACACGTGTAATGGCGACTGATAATAAAGGAAACTAGAATGCGCGGGGGTGCGTAGGATAAGGGAAGGGATAAGGCGAGTGTTTGGGAACAGGAGTTGAATTGCTTTCTCGGAAACCAAAGAGAGAAGAGTAGATGGATGGTTGTGGTGGTGGGGCATACCAAACTGACCACCACATGTGGCGGAGTCAGATAAAGTAAAAGACACAAATGCTCTTGTGACTTGTCTACACTACGCATCGTCCAATCAAATATGAAATTTAATAATTATTTTATTTTATTTTATTTGTTTATTTTGTGTGTATTTTATTTTAAATTCAAATAAATAACTAATATATATTTAAAAAATTAAAATAAATATATATTATATATCTATACCAGCACATGTACAAGACTGTCAAGACATTAAGCATTTTTCTTTTTTTTTTTGACATTGATTGCGTGCGGTGGTTGTACCAGAGATTCAGGCATGCGCATCTCCACCTTTTACTTGTAAAAGAAATATAAATTTAAACAAAGGGTATTAGTGTAATATGGATAAAGTTTATACTTTGGCCCAAATTCAACCGCATACAAAATTAAATAGAAATTTAAATTTAAGTTCAAAATTCAAACTCGGCCAAATTAGTTTGAAATTTAAATAACGTTCAAAAACTTTGAAATTTCTCTTTTTCAAAGATTCAAATGTCAATACATTTTGATGGAAAATTTTATACAACGCCCAATAAAAATTTCGATGAGACAATAAATTTAGAAAAATTCAATAATACGTAATTTAGTAAAGATGTTATTTTAAATTCAAATATATAAATAGCATATAATAATTCAATAGTAAATTATATTTTATTAATAAGTCTCAATCAACCATATTCATTTAAAGATAATGTTAATTTCTTTTATATCTTTAAAAATTCAACATGTTTTTTTTTATTGCCCACGAGGTGTCCTAGGAAGGTCTCAACTATGAGAAGGCATCTTTAAGCCATCCACACCAAAAAAATTCAACATATTTGATATGATCAATTGTATAAACTTTTAACCATCCAAATTTTTTTGTTTGGTTTCAATTTTTTTGTTTATTTTAATAAGTTTTATTATTAAAAATTGATCAATTTGTTTATTGATCGATCATTTTTCTTAAATTAAATCTTCTTATAAACTAAAATAAATTAACTAAAATATTTTTTAATTAAATTTTAATTTTTTTTTACGAATAAGGACAATCTCTTTCAATCTTTTTTTTATTTAATTTAATCCTTAACTGGTTTTATGACGGTTGAACATTTCAAATTTTAAAACTCTTCTCTTACGAGTTTAATTTCCCATTTGATTTTTAAAACATTGGTTATTAAGATTTACAAATATTTTAAAAATTGAATAAAAATTAAACTGACATCATAAAAGATTGAAAATTTATACTTATATCAAATTGATTTATAGTCAAATCTTAACCAAACTCTTTGAATGGGCTTCCCGTGCACTTGTATGATCTGGAGAGAATTATTTATCTTATAGTTTAGGTGTTTTATCCGTTTTATGTTTCATTGCATGTTGCTTTGTTTGGTTCAAAAATACTGCTTATCCTAGTGAGTTTGACGGGCCCACCGGACCAGAATCTTCACAAGCTCAAACTTTGACTTTTCTAGTTAGAGACCAACGTCTTGGAGCTTTAAAGAGTTTAAAATAAATGTGAAGAAAGAAACTATCATTGTCCATTAAAAAATTAAAATTTAATTAAAAAAGAATATTGTTAAATAAAAATTTGTTTATTCTTGTTTTAAAAAATTTAGTTAATTTATAAAACTAACTAATTAATTAACTAATCGATCAATTTTTAATAATAAAAGTTATTAAGATAAACTAAGTAAAGAGAATTATCGGTTCAAGATATTAACACTAAATTGACCGAACCATTTCAATGTTTTAATCATTGACATTTAGTCATTGATCATAAATTTTTATTATCATTTATAAAATAAAATAAAGTTTAGTTATTGAACATATTATAGACAACAAAAACTATTTTGATATATTTTACACAAAATGATAGTGTTATATTGAATATTAAAATAAAAAAAACACACAGATACTAACATTTTGTCATAATAAAAAGATACAAGAAAATGGGGCCCAAACTTTAACAAATTTCTTAGTTTCTGCTGCCCAAAACGAGTTTTTTTTTTATTTTATTTGAGGAAACTCATAGGTGGGCCAAGCCGGCATACCTCTCTGAGGTCCAATTAACACATCATCCCATAGACGGGCCAAGCGGACGCACCCTATCATTAAGGGCCCAACTAATTCTCCACCTACAGGTAAAATCTCGGCTGTCCCAGGCTCTTACAAGGGAGGCTAGCATAGAATCGAACCTAAGACCTAACCAAAGTCAAGCCCTGCTCTCAACCATCGAGCCACACCCCTTAAACTTTCAATTTTTGGCAACAATATGATTATGGAAGAATTTAAAAGGCGGAGGGAGGGAGATTGGAGTCAATGCATGACAGCATATGTTTTACTTTAGTGTAAAATTACTAAATTTAATTTGAGAATTAAGTTGAAATTTAGGAGTGTTAATATTTATTGATTTATGAGATCTCTGGGGCATAAGTAGAAATATATGATGAGAGAGAGTTTGAATTTTTTTTTGTATCTTCAAGGATAATGGTTGTATCAATAAATATGCATGAGGAGCAATGTTTTAAAAATGAGATCGAAAATTAAATTGGTAAGATAAGAAGGTTAAGATTTAAAAAATTCAATCAATATTAGATCGTCATAAAACTAGCTAATGATTAAACAAAATTAAAGAATTTAGAATATTATTGAAAAATATTGTTCTTATGAGAAAATTAATTAAAAAAAGAGATTGTTAAATAAAAATTTATTTATTAAATTTTTACGATTGATTCAGTCGAACTGGTTGAGTTTTTTAATATGAAAATTGAAAATAACAATTGTATCAATAAATTAATAGTTGGTTTATGAGGGGATGGTCAACTAGTAGGAAACTCCTTAAAAATACTTTAGTACTAAAAAGTATAAATTTGTGTATTCATACTGATTTTTTTAATAAATAGTGTTGATTAATGTGAATGTGTTATCTTTTAAAATTTATAAATAAATAATTAAATTAAATTAAATTTGTTATTAAAATATATTAATAATTAATTCAATTATTTTAGATAATTCTATGATTATTAAAAAAGTGAGTTTTGAGTCATAATGTTGTTTTACTCCAGTAATAAGTAAAAAGGACAGGATCCTCTGTCTAATATTATGATGTCTTATTCTGTCCTATTAATTTTAACCATTTATTTATGTGAATTCTGCATTCATTTATGCAAGACTCACGTGAGACTTATATAATTAAATAGCTAAAATTTATGAGATAGAATAAGAAATCATAATATTAAACAAAAAATAAAGCGAAAGGGGCGAAGGAAAAGCATAAACTAGACGTGTGTCAAATGCTATAGCTAAGATTAGATGGATGATGGGAGAATACGCGAGGAGTGGTCACCACGCCTAGACAAGTTAAATATGATAACAAAATGAATTAAATTAGATTTGATTCGATTTCTTTAACTTTGAAATATGGTTAAATTTGAACTGTTTAAATCTAATTTTAATTTAAAAATTAATTAAATTTAAATTATACAATCTAATTTGAGTTATTTAAAATAATATCTTGGAATAAACCTTTATATAATTATTATGAAATTGATCTTTAATTTTAAGTTAGATCTAATGTTTCGATTGGTTGGATCGTTTAATATTGAAAACTTTAAATTGACTAATTTTTTAATTCGTTTTAACCTTTTGGTTTGATTTAATTTAATAAATTTTGTTATTAAAAATTAATCAATTTATTAATTAATTGACCAATTTTTGTAAACTAATTAATTTTTATAAATCAAATAAACCAATTAATTTTTATTTAATGGTCTCATTTTTAATTAAACTTCAAAATTTTCAGACAATTTTTTAAATTATTTTTTTTAAATTTTCAATTTATTATGAAAGTTTAATTATTAATTAAATTTTGTAAACCTTAAATCTTTATTCTTATTAATTTAAATCTCTAGTCTAGTAGGACCAAGGTGGGTCACTATTTATAGAATGCTCAAGTACCAAAATTAAATATGCTAAGCTTTCCAAATAATTACTTAGGTATTAACGTGGATTTAATCAGTAGGTCCAATGATTTAGGGTCACTTTCAGTTTAGACCCCACCATTTTCGGTGGTCTGGACACCATACACAATACAATGTATCGCAGTTACATCATACATGACCTCAGTCTATCAGCTGCATCTCATCAGCATCAGCAGAATTGTGGGAACACATATCTAAGCGTTAGAAGTCACATCATCACGTCCAAGGTATCGGCAGCCACCAACCACGCGTCACCAATCACCATCTCATTAAATTCAAGTGTCCTTTTCCTCAAATACAGTCTAACCACTGTGATTTATAACATTTTAACCTACCCTTTAATAAGTTTAAATTATTCCAAAATTTATCCAGATAAATAATGCAACATTTGCAAAAGAAAATCAATGTTTTTGAAAAATGAAGCAAAAGTTAAAGCTAATAACATAAGAATATTAAGGTTTAAAAAATTTAATTATTATTATAAAATCAATCAAATATTAAATAAAATTAAAATTAAAATGTTATTGAAAGATATTATCTTAGGGCATGCTTGTTTGGGGGGTATGGGATAAAAGTTATGGGTATATTTTGAAAACTAAAGTTTGGTGGAGTCTTTTCATTGTACAGGAATCATAAGTATACCTTGTTTTTCGGTAATATCTGGGAATCATTTTTCAAATTTTTTGGTTTTTTTAATTTTTATTAATTAAATATTTTTAATTAAATATAATTAAAATGTAATTAATTAGAAAATATAATTAATTAATAACTTTAACTAATTAAGATAAAAGCTAATTAATTAAAATAATTACAAGATATAATTAATTAATTAATTAAAATAATTAATCAATATAAAATCTAATTAATTAATTAAAATATAATATAATTAATTAAATTATAATTAAAATCTAATTAGTTAATTAAAATATAATTAATTACATGATTAATTAAAATCTAATTAATTAATTAAAATGAAATTAAAATTTAATTAATTAATTAAAATTAATTATTTAATTAATTATTTAAAATATAATTAATTAATTATTTAAATTGTAATTAATTAATTAGTTCATTACAATAAATTAAATTAAGTAAGATATTATAATTAATTAAATATATTTTAATTAATTACAACAAATTAAATTAATTAAGATAAAATCTAATTAATT
>JAOSBL010000129.1:133817-149374 GCA_027568915.1 Erythroxylum roraimae
CTCTGGTATAGGAGGTGATCTACGGATTCACCTTGTAATATCAGTGTCGAACACTGATTACTATCAATAATATACTAGTTTCTAGCCTACCAAGCTAGAGGTTCCTAACATCATCCTAATTGATAATAGTGATATCAACTTAACTGAAACAGATTTGAACAAGGTGTCAGGTTCAGAAGATAAAATAAAGAAGAAAAATGCTGATTATAAAAAAGAGAAATTCCTGCTGCAGAGCCTTAAAATTCTAACACAAGTCCATGGTCTGGGCCCAGCAGAAAACTGCAGGAATTGAAAAATAAGCTTGAAATAGCAGTAACAAGTATCTAAATAAAATCCTAACCAATAAGTGATAGGACCTAGTTAATAAGGAGCTTCGAATAAAACCGACGAATGCAAACAATAAAAGCTATGAAGAAGAAAATATGCAAAGAGTTTGAAGAGCTATATATACTATTTATCAAGAATAACTACCTCTAATTCCAAAGCAATAAAAACACACCTAATGATTCTCCAAACAGTTAGATCATTTAATGAAGAAAACTAAAAATTTAAAACAAGAACAACAGAATATAGAAATGGGAAAGGACATAAAAAGAAGAGTGAGAAAGCAAGAGAGAGAAACTAACATTTAGAGATTAAACG
The DNA here is from genome assembly GCA_027568915.1 of Erythroxylum roraimae. Lineage (NCBI taxonomy): Eukaryota > Viridiplantae > Streptophyta > Magnoliopsida > Malpighiales > Erythroxylaceae > Erythroxylum > Erythroxylum roraimae. Next base: position 134,460 of record JAOSBL010000129.1, read on the forward strand.
GGAAACAGATATAAAGTTTTCAAATTCAATACTCAAACCCACCATAACCGTCACTCTAGGTGCTTAAATTAGAGACTTTAACTAGACTGTGAATGGACCAACTATTAAATCTCCTTTTAGGTTTAAGCCTGACAAGAATAATATTCTACGACTAGGAATACATTTATTTTCAAGCCGAAACCTTTATTGTCTAGTATTTGATTACCAATCCCTTATATTGGATTGGGTTACATTCACTAAAAACAAAAACAATAAAGATAAACCAAGCTAACAGACTTAAAAGGAAAAATAACTTCAACTAATAAGCTAGCATTACTGCATCAACACTATCTAGACATTCCTGTGATTTCATGATATACTTTAATACCATTCGTAAATAGTCTAGGAAACAAGATTACAAGTTATAGTAACGAAACTTCCAATCATCTCCAATTTACAAGCAACTAAATAATGCTACAAATGCAATATGATCTTCAGTAAGCAGAAAACCACAAATGTTTCCAGAATGAAAAGCCACAATAATAGTAACATAATCTACAATGTTAGAAGCAAAATTGCATAAAGCAACCTCAAAGTCATGGAACCATAGCTGCCTCTGTGACAACTGAACATATACAAATGGAATATGATCTTTAGTAAGCAGAAAATCACAAATGTTTCCAAAATGAAAAGCCAAAATAATAGTAACATAATCTTCAATGTTAGAAGCAAAATTGCATAAAGCAACCTCGAAGACGTGAAAGCATAGCCGCCTCCGTGACAACTGGACATATACAATGGGGTAAACTTGCTGAAACATGTTGAACTGAAGACATCTAACCAAAAACAATCATCCACAGGTTGAACATCCAACAAAAGTAAATAGTTATAAGACGTTCATGGCAGCGAGCCAGTCACATAATAGACACGAAACAACTTGTGCATTCTCCACAGTAAGGGAGAAAAATTCAAAACTGATCCTTCCGACATAAAGCTACTAAAGAACTAATAATTTACATCAATCATTGTCACTCCAGACAATGGAAGAATCATACATGGCATCCATCACGAGACTCAGGACCAATTGCAATGCCTGCCACAAGGCAACAAGTTTTACACCATCACCATGTAGTTTTAAAGTCATCAGCACAAATCGTCTAATTCTTGGTACTCCAAAATACCTAACTAGACATGTCCAAAGGTCTAAACAAGGAAGATTTTGAGGAAAAAAAAAAGAGATCCAAATGAAGCAAACCTGTTACAAACCAGACAGTGAACCATTAGATCTGTTTTTAGGTTTAAGCCTAACAAGAATAATTTTCAACGACTAGCAATTCATTTATTTTCAAGCCAACCCCTTTATTGTCCAGTATTTGATTGACCAATCCCTTATACTGGACTGGTTACCTTCACTAAAAACAAAAACAATATAGAGAAACCAGGCTAATAGAGTGTTTAATAAGGAAAGATAACTTCAACTAATAAGCTAGCATTATTGCATCAACACTATCTAGACATTCCTGTGATTTCATGATATAGTTTTATACCATTCCTAAATGATCTAGGCAAAAAGATTACAAGTTATAGTTAACGAATTTCCAATAATCTCCATTCTTCAAGCAACTAAATATTGCCGCAGATCGCATACGATCTTCAATAAGCAGAAAACCACAAATGTTCCAGAATGAAAAGCCACAATAATAATAGCATAATCTACAATGTTATAAGCAAAATTGCATACAACAGCCTAGAAGTCATGAAACCATAGACGAGAAACAGCTTGTACATTCTCCACGGTAAGGGAGAACAATTCGAAACTGATCTTTACTACAACAACTAACAATTTACATCAATCATTGTCTATCTAGACAATGGAAGAATCATATATGGCATCCATCAGAAGACTCAGGTACAATCGCAAAATACCATCACCATGTAGTTTTAAATTTCATCAGCACAAATCTCTAATTGTTGGTACTCCAAAATACCTAATTAAACACGACCAAAAGTCATTGGAAAAAAATTGAGATCTAAATGAACCAAACCTGTTACAAACCAGACAGCGAAGACGGCCCTGCTTCCCATCCTCCAAGTAACGCTTTCTCTCTGCCTCATTCTCATTAATCACTTTCGCAAAATACAAAAATGCCTTCTTTATCTGATTCTGCTCTACCTCAATATGCCTAGTAAACATACCGTCACCACTAACTCTCATATGCTTCCCAAGCCTCAATTCATCACTTATATCCCTCCGAAATGGGCTACTCGTTGCCGCCGAAAACTCTCCTCGATAATCAGACGGACCCATAGGGTAAGCATCATTAGGATTATTCCTATACTTAAATTCCTCCTCATATTTCCTCTTCAAAGAAAGGTTGTGATTCATATCACGGAACCCTAATCCTTCCGGGCTCATTTGGGGGAAGTGAGGAACACCACCACCAACAGGTAACTCCGAAAGGTGCATTGGCGGTAGCAGCGTCCGAGGAGGGAAGTCTTGGTAATCCGGCGGGAGAGCGAAGTACGAACGGACGCTGCCGTCAGCGAGGACGAACGTCCGGCGCTCCAGCATGTGGAAGCCGTATGCTGGCGCCGGAGGTGGACCTATTTCCAGGAACGGAAAAGGCGGTACTACCGGTGGAGGCATTGGCTCATTAGGACCCGGGGCGGCTTTAGGCCTGGGTGACGGTTTTGAATTTGGAAGGGGTTTGGGGTGTTTGGGTTCGCTGGGTTTGGATTCTTGTGGTTGACTGGTGGCGCCCGCCGTGGAGGAGGATTCCCACCGGGATTTGCGGTGGGAGCCGCCGGAGGCGGCGGGGGGTGGTTTGTTGACGGTGGATTTTGGGTGGGAACCACCGGCCATCCCTCAGTTCTCGCCGCTGCAGAGAAAAGATCCTCCGTGGGTTTTGATTGGGTCTTGTTTTGTTCCATTTGGGCTAATATCATGTGGAGTGTATATACCGGCTCACATGGTGGGCTTGTCCCAATTATCCAATAAAAAATTTGCCACGTCATCACTGCGCTTGGGATGACTCACACCTTGTATTCCCCGTGAATGTCCTCGTCCGTACAAATGGATAAGTTGGAATGAAGTCCGAAAGGTGAAGGTAAGGCTACGGACTCTCTTTTTACCTTATGGGTCGAACTCCATAGCTTGTGTTTCTCGTTCCCTTACGGGTTTTTTCTCATCCTCGAATCGATAAAGCTTACCTTCAGCTTCACTTGTTCGTGAACATTCGTGGTCTAATATCTGATACTGATTGCTTAATCATTTATTGACAGTTGGATAAAACTGAGATTTGTATAAATCCCATGAAGTTTTCGGCTAAGTACATGGGGTAGCAGAAGAAATCAAGAGATTGATCCTGAGTATAAGGAGGGGGTGGGGTTTTAGGAAGCCAGCTTAGTTGATACGCAGATATGAGAATGCCTGTGATTCTTGCAGCAAATATAGTTCCTTTCTTTCCCTGCAGAAGAATGGAAGTAGCCTCTGAACTTAACAATCACTGTGAGTTGTATCATTTGCTGGGATTGATTTGAATTTTGTTTCTGTAGAAATTCCACTAGACATCTCTTGGTAATTAGCCAGAAATAAACATTGGCAATTCGCACAAGAAGATTGGCTCTGTTCTCAGATCCTTTAGTCTTCAATTTCTGCTTCAGTTCATGTTCTTTGATGTTATTGATGGTGTATTCGTGCTTTACTATAGGTAAGTTGAGATTCAGTTGTGATGTTGTAAAATTATCACAAGGTACTCCTTCTACTCGCCGCCATATCTTAGTTTGTGGTGCTTCATTTGTCACTATTCTTGCCTTGAATTGCATCTTAACACCACTTCGAGTGCAAGCTGAAAATGAGTCAAATGACCAAGAACAGAAGGATGATGGAGTTATTGGGGCTCTCAAATCGATCTTTGATCCTAATGAGAAAACAAAATCTGGGAAAGTATTGCCAAAAGCTTACCTGAAGTCAGCAAGAGAGGCCGTGAAGACACTGCGTGAATCGTTGAAGGAAGACTCCAAAGATATCGCAAAGTTCAGGCGGACAGCAGATGCAGCAAAAGAGTCGATTCGTGAATATCTGAGCAGTTGGCGGGGCCAAGAAAAGGTGGTTCGTGAGGTATGTATCTTCATCTGAACTTGATTTTGAAGACATTTTTAGGCATTGTCATTTCAGATGGTGTGGTTTACTTGCAGGAATCATACCTGGAGTTAGAAAAAGCAATTCGGTCTTTGGCCAGTTTTTACTCCAAAGCCGGTCCATCGGCTTCAATCCCAGAAGAGGTTAAGTCAGAGATCTTAAAGGACTTGGATACAGCTGAAGAATTTTTGTGATTATGAATGTAGTTCTGCTTAAACCTTGGAAAAATTTGCAACATGATTTTTGGTTCTTTCATGGAAATGAACAATGTCCAACATGATTCTTAGAAACTGAACCACAGATACTTCTTACATTATAGGCACTGCTAAGACTTACAACTGAATCATAAAAATGGGAAACAAATTAACCGAAACAAACACGATCCCATGATGATCTGCACAACTGGAATGACGACCACTTGACATTAGTATTACTCTTTCCCTTTAATATCGGATAATCAGCAGCTGAGCTCGTAACAGTATCACTCCTTCAGATCAACTTCACACATGTCTTGCACAGTAGCACTGACGTATCAAGAACGTGACAGTACTCCTTTTGAGCTGCATATACCGAATTAAGAAACGTTAGGAGTTGAGAATGCAGTGAAAATATAATGAACACCACAGCATTTCATGCATACACAACAGAGCTAATGTAATCCGCAACAAACCGCCATATTTTTTAATTCCAGTCTTGTCAGGACTTGAGAGACATTTTTAAAATGAGAAACATTATTAACACAGACGTGAAAGCAAGACACTCGAAACCAAGCAAACATGCTTAAAACCAGGAGAACACTACTTCATGTCCAACAGTAATAATGATTTACTAATGGCTTAAGAATAAAGAATGTTGATGACAAAAGCATGTGAAGTCAACACAAAAGCAGTTACATTTCAGAGAAGTAGTCCAACCTTGGCACAGTCCCAAGGCGGCGTCTGTCATGTTCTGCTGCTTGGCGAAGAGCCCTAGCAAAAGCTTTGAAGGTTGCCTCAATTATATGATGAGAATTTCTGCCAGCAAGCTGTGATAAAACAACTCTTTCATTTAGTACATTAAATACATGACATTAATGCACAAAAAGGAATTATGATCAAGAAAATCCTCAGCAAATGGAGGTGCAGAATATTAAGAAAGAAATTACTGTACAAATATTTTGCAGTTTCAGAAGGACAAGCATAAAAAGGGCAGATCAAAGGAAATTATAGTAAACAATGACCACATTTCAATCATAGAGGGTATTTACATATTTTCCATTTCACTTTCACTAAAATTGAAGGAGAATTTTCGATGGTGTTACCTGGCGAATATGAAGTGTCATGCCAGAAGTGTTCACCAAAGACTGGAAAAAATGCTCCACCAGCTGCAAATAACAACGAAAAATTCACTCACAAACTATATTTATCAGTTAATGTCAACAACCAAAAGTTAAGGCAATGGAAAACAGAGAAAGTAATAAATGTGGGAAGGCAATACTCAAATTTTTTTGATCCAGTTACAATTTCATCACTCATGATCCATAGCATTTTATTCTCCTTATAAAAGTCGATTTGTATTTCATTTTTTAGTTAAGTAATAAATGAAAATATTTGTAAGTAAGGACTTGAGTGCCATACGTTACTCTCCATAGGAAAGATTTGACTGATGATTACTAAAGTAGCAAATGAAGATAGTGATAGGTAAGAACCTGAGTGTCATATGTTCCAACTCTCTCAGTAGGAATTTGCAAATCACAGCTTAAATGAGGCCGGCCAGACAAATCCTGAAATGAAAAAATCACTTAGTTAAAGCACAGCATAACTTTACAGAAGAAAGTTTAGTGACATTATGTAATAGGAAAAAGTTCATTAGCTGAAGTGCAGAAAACAGTTCGGTTATATACAAATCCATTTTCAGAAAATAGCAGGTCGGTTCAACTTCCATGGCAAGTGGGATTTTTTTAATCTCAGACACCTTAATGCATTCCCCATCAGAAACAAAACTTAGATATCAGCGTAGTCACTATCCTGACAACAAAAACTGATTCAATCAGGGTTTTGGAGAGTCAATGCTGGCACCTAATAAAACCTAATAAACTTGCTAAAAATTGCCAACTTGAGCAGCCATCAAATGAGTCTATGGAAAGATTCAACAGCGGACCATGAATCATTATATTCAATTATCTACAAGAATCTTAAAAAAAGAGAACTTTTAATCTTAATTTTGTAGGAAATTAAAGCATAAAACATACCAATACAACATGAACCAATGCCTCATCAAGAGGAGCCGAGAAGTCACCAAATCTATTAATCCCTTTCCAATCGCCAAGCGCCTGCAATAAAGCCTAATAGACAAAACAAAGAAAATTTATTATCAAACCAAAAAGAGATAGAGAAATAGAAATGAGCAAGAAAAGAGTCGGTAGACTAACTGTTCCAATAGCAAGAGCAACATCTTCATTGGTATGGTGATCATCTATGTGAACATCACCTGTAGCCTTTACATGCACATCAAACAGACCATGCGAAGCAAGTTGCTACAAGATTTAGACAGACCAGCCATAGAAAAAATACCAATCAATAATCAAAAGTGAAACACAAAGTTTTGATTTTTAGGTTAGTATTCAGTAAGATAGTTAACTAACATCTAACATGTGGTCGAGAAACGGAATCCCAGTACTAGAATCAGCAACTCCAGTCCCGTCCAAGTTAATCTTAACCGACACATTTGTCTCCTTCGTCACTCTCTTCACTTCTCCAACTCGAATCCCACCTAAACAAACTCAATTACAGTTATTGCATCGTCTCCAGAAATTAAGGTTAAGCAGAGGAGAATATGTTACCGGAGTTGGCCGCTGGCGCCGAGCGGCCGTTGTCTTGGATTGGAACAGCGCGAGGGGTTTGACAGTCCATTTTGATGGTAGGCGAAGAGGAGATTGGGAAGCGGATAGAGTTCAAGGCGGGTACGTGTAAGGGTCCAGAAGGAGAGAGCCTAAACGGTGGCGATGACGACGCACGTGTGGCGGCTGCAAACTCCATTTGCTTGCTTAAACTTAACCGATTGACGAATACTATTTTTTTTTTATATATATTTGTAAAAACGAATACTATTTTTAAGTTGATGCCAAGTTAAGAATTCAAAACAGCAAAACGCCGCCGTTTCATTCACAAGAGCCACTGCATTAAATGAATAATTGCTGTTTTATATTATCCTAATTTGATTATTCTTTTAGGTTTGTTTGTTTCATTATTTTTGTTTTTAAATTGAGAAAATTTTTATCTGCTTAAATTGTTAGTTTTTTTAATTTTCAAATTTATGAAAATCATAAAAGTGATTTTTTATTATATTTATTTTTCTCATAATTTAATTTAATATCAAATAAATATATATTATTTAATTATGTAATAGTACCATTAAATTTTATCTAATGTAATTAATAATAATAATAATAATAATAATAATAATAATAATAATATATTAACATTAAAAATTAATCAAAACTAAAAACTACAATAAAACAGAAGTAGACTTCAATTATTGATCAAAACGAAATTATATTAAAATTTGAAAACATCATTTAAATAAAACTTAATAATTCTTTTATTAAGATTAGAAAGCATAATTTACGAACTATTACATATATCCAAAATCCAAGGCAAATACAACAGAGGATAGTAATACAAATTCACGCTTTTATGATAACAAACACAAGTAGTTGTTGCAAGTGATCATAGTTTTAGATCCTCCAGTTGCTGAAGTGAACATTCCCCATAACTCGAACCCTTGGTTGATCAAACATACCATCCATTTCTACGTCAAACCTTCGAAAGCCTGACCTGCGCTTAACTCGACGAACAACATCATAAAGGTAAGGAATTAAACCTGTGTACTTATCCAGTGCTCCTGCCATCTTGAGAATCCAACAGTTTTTATGTACTTGCAGAATCCAATCCAGAGGGATAAGAACACACAAACCTACCTTATCAAACTTTGTCTAGCCAATTGTCTTTCACAAATACAAGCTTCCACGTTTCATGAACGTGCCTGCCACGACCAACTAACCTCCAGAGACATTGAGACCAGAAGCACCTAATTGTAGGAAACTCATAGTTTAATCACATCACCGTAAGACCATAGTAATCTATGATCCTACAAGAGAGAACAGAGTTTTTTCTCCAAAACTTGAAACTACTAAGTAACGGGGAATTTAAGTTAAATCATATCACATGAGCAAGTGCAACAACAAAAAACCAAGAATTGTTATTTGAAATTTCAGTTCAAAATTTGTCAACCGTGTTCAGCAACTGACATCGTAGAATAAAGAGGTGTTGCCACCTAAAAATTGGAAGAGTACAGACTTTCTGGACTTGCAGAAACTATATATATGAAGTTAAAATTCCGTAGAGTCGGATATGTACATGCTGAATGGATGGAGAAAGTCTGACAAACGTCTTGCAACAACCTCCAGAAAAATAGGCCACGCAACAGCAGCTTCCCTGACTTGATTCTCGTTTGGCCTCAAATTATCTCCATAGAGAACCCACTTTTAAACTCCTTACCCTAATAACCATGAAAATCATAAATTTTGCACCAGTGTCAATCACGCTGCTATCCAAGATGGATAGTGCTGCAATCATGTAGACTTGGAAATACCCAGTCCAGAGGTCGTGTCGAGTATTGATTGCTTCAGTTAATCTAATACCCTTTCGCACGAACAACTTATAATTTGCCTGAGGTTTAAACAGCACTGAGCATAGTTTCAAATTCACTGAGCATCAAAGGAAATTGGAATTTCAAATCTCATATGCCGGAGATTGTGCAAGAGGATCCTCTGCAGAAGGCAGCGGTTGAGCACAAACAACATCCACAATTTCCATATCTGTTTTTCTACAATCACTAAATGTACAAGCATTACCATTATTTGCATCAGCCAAATCGAATGCAGCCTTAGCTTCCACCTCTTCTGCATTATGACTTGCATCCTTGCAACATAATCTGGAAAAGTCATCCATTGATTGAGCATCAACAGTTGAAATTTCATCTTTGTCACCATCAGATTGATTTTTTGCAGCCTGAGCATCATCAACAACTCCCCTTTCACAAGCCACGACATTTTTTACAGAACAAGGCATGTTTTGTTTGCTTCCGTCTGATTTATCATCGTCACACTCAGATAATCCATCATGGGATTCAGTACTAGCACATCTCATACCCTCAGGTACAACTGGCTTTTTAAGTTCACGAGAAGCATCTAAGATATTATTCATTAACAAGCTACCACCTAAAGAAAGTGCTCCAGAATGTGCTTCAGTATTTACAGTAGTCGCATCACCTTGAAAACAAGATTCAGTATTGTTTAGACCGGTAGATTCAGCACCTGTCTTGTTAGTCATTCCTCGTGTGCCATTACTTCCATCAGGGTCAGGCAATTTTTTCATGTCTAGCGAGGATTCATCTAGCTTAACACTTGATTCAATATCTGAACCTTTATCATCTTCAAGTGACACTGAGCTTCTAACTCCATGAGATGCATCTACAAATTTACTCATCATAGAGGCATCATTTGAGGGATTATCTCGACATTGGGAATCAGAATTAGCAGTTGCTACATCATCTGTCTCACTGTCACGCTCTGAACCACCATTACTACACTTGAGTTCAGGTCCACTGGAGGAGCCAATATCAGATTTACTTGCCACCTCTGGAACGCAATGTTTACTGCCATCAGATTCTACTTTTCTTACACCTGCCGAAAAAATTGTAAATTCAATTAAAAATATTTTAAAGGATATACGTGCACAATGTGTATTGCCATCATATTCCACATTTCTTACAACAGCTGAAAAATCGTCAATTTTATTAAAAAAATTTAAAGAATAAGTGCAAAATTAAAGTCAAATTCAAAGCCAACAAAACGCATTGGGTTAAAACCTTTGCTAGTCTTTAAGTTTCTGGCAAATTTTTCTTGCCCCAAAAGCTGCTTCTGCAACATATCTATACCAGGGAACACCAGCATATTAATAGACTTCAACTCGTGCTTAAGAGATTCATCCAGAGTAGTGAAACCAAAAACTTCCGTCCAAGTTTTTGTAAGCTCAGAAATTGCAGGGATGATCAACTTCTCAACTTTCATAGAGCAAAGTGCCTAACCAGACGAGAAAGTGTCAATAATATAGTAGAAAAAGTATCCAACTTGAAGCAGATATAACTTTGGACCTACATATTAGTAACTTCCACATGCAAAAATGTTTAGTTCCTATTCCTCACCATTTCCAGGGCGTAAAAAAGTCGACGGCACATTCCTTGCCGCCTATATGTATGGCGAGTTCCAATAAACGGCATTTCTGCCAACCGAGTGCCATGAAACCTGGAAAATCATGGGCAGAAAAGATCAAAATCACCAGAATGGACCTACTAGGAAGATTCTAACTGCACTGCAAGTTAACCAAAAGGACTCATGCAAGTAAAGAATTTCCACGGTTCCAGATGTGCAAGTCTTCTGTGTGACTCTGTCTCATTGCAATGTGAAAGAACTACATTTCCAGGTATTGAAGGAACCCTAGGCTTATAATTAACAACAAAAATTGACATATATTGAGAGTTTCATATAGTCCATTTATTAACTAAAGCTCAATAACTGTTTCTTTCAACAGCCAAATTGTTGCAGTTTAAAAGTAAATAAGTGACTAAAAATCCAATACCTGATGGATGCCGCAGAAATTATTTCGTCACCCTTTTCTAAGATCGCGGTATAGAAGCCAGAGTAGTTAAGCCTGTTGAAGTTTGACCTGAAAAGATGAAAATATCAAAATTAACAGAAGACATAGCAGAAAAATTCGACTCATACAACAAAATGCAGCAAGTCAGAAATTTGGAAATCAAATTAACAAAACCTGACCACAACTTCGGAAGGAAATTATGTTGAAAGCATATAAAAGAAGTAAAGTTTGGTTTAAAATAAGGAATGAAATAAAAATTTCTTTCCAGTAACCATATTCATAAAAGTATAACATGGCAACAGCCAGATAACTCCATTTAAGAACAGATTGAGAATTGAGTACATGAATCTATCTCAAGAACGCATGGATACACAAAAAGCAAACGTTTAACATTGTTAAACTCAATTACCAATTGCAAAGCATGAAACATTAAAAGAAATAAGTGGAATGGCCTAATCCCCAATTGGGTTTCAGCCCATATTTTTATAATAGAAGAAAAGTACATGTTATCAGTAACATCCAATATAGTACTCATTAACATTCCTACAGAGTAATAAGAATGCTAACTTCCTATATAGGAGATATAACAATACTAACCCTTGAAAACAATGTTTAGAAAATTTATTGTTCTAAGTTCACAGTAAGTACCTAAACACATTTGATTGATCTATAATAGTACCTGTAAGGCTATAATGCATGTTACTGATGCTATTCTAAAGGTCCAGATCAATTTCTAACAAATGTGTATGCAATCACAAAATAGCAGAATACTTACCCAGTGTTATAAAGAACATTGTGTATAAGATTGATTCCGCTCCTCCTGTCCACAATCGGCAAAAAGCATTCATCCATAACAGACAAAGCAACAGCAAGCTTTGAATTGCACTCTACCCTCTGAGGAAGTCCTGGCAGCGATTCATCCAATTCTGAATCTGTTCTATGAATAAGAGACCATGAAAATCCTGCTTCAAGTTCATGTTTGACACCGAGATACCTCTGCAATTGCTCAAAGAGCTATAAAGCAGAAATGTATAGGTCAACACGATTACTCATAACTTGGTAATCAAATCAAAGGGACAGAAGGACGCAATAACAAATTCCAGTTAAACTCATATAGCGCCATAACTGTACAGAATGTTGAACTCAATCAAGCCAGGTATATTTAATGATGATGGAGTGTGAATATCAGAAGTTAAAAATAGAAATGATTTATGGAGAACTGAAAGTTGAAAAAAGGAGAACTAAAAGTTGAAAGATTTATAATGTTAGTTACCGATAAGCAATGTCATCGCAGTTATCACATAAACATGAAAAGTGAACCACAAATATTGAAAACATGTAGGGGTAATTTACTTTCCAAAAACCTTTATATATCATAGTCAATTAAATATCCCACAAAATAGAAAGAAAATTGGATACATTAAACTCATGGAATCCTAAAGAAAACTAGTATACCTCTCGGCATTTCTTGCCACAAAAACTATCAGCCTCAAGAGACAAGGCATCCATCTCCTCCACGCATGACTTGTGATCTATGGGGAAGAGAAAATTTTCATTTTCAATCAGAATATAGATAACAAGGACGGAAAGGAATTCGATTAGATGAAATTGGAAAGACATAGAAGATACATGTTTTTGCACACATCACACACGTAAGTAGCAGTGAACAGGCCGACTCATCTCCCTGAATAATATTCTCACTGGCTACCCCACAAAATTTGCAAGTACAATTTGGGCAATGCCAATCACCTGGGGGAAGCATCTGCAATGGAACAAAACAGTGAGTTCCTAAAGGATGTCCTGGGAATAAAACACAACTATTTAACTACAAGATAGCTTAAAAGTAAGTTGGTCTATTTAACTCGAGTCCTTGCCTTTATGAAACAGTATCAAGCCAAGAAGAATGGACCTGAAAACGTTAAGAATGTTTCCTCTTATCTAAACACTTCATGTGGGATAACAAGCTTCACAAGTCATCACAGGCCAACAATTTTCATAGCATCTACAAAGTCTCAACATTCTTCTAACCAAAAGCATCTCAAACTTAGTTTTTTAAACTGCATGGTCTGTAGGTCATTACCCTCAACAGTAACCTTAATTCCATGCTTAGCCCAAGTACACTGTTGTTGGGCAAGCATATGAATCTCAAACAAAGTTCCAACTTCAGTTCAACTAGAGAAGTAAACTCATGGTAGTCTCTAATCTCCATTGCAGAAGACTAATCTACTCACTAACCAAAGAATCCACATGCATTTTCAGTATGTCTTTCTTTTAGTATAAGAAGATTGTTAACGTTATTGAGATAATATATGCAAAAATCTCTTTCAAATACCTACTTAGGTTAGAAGAGAACAACAAATGATACAAAAAGGAAAGATACAAATTTTAAGATATTCACATATTGAACTTCTATGAATCAGTACAGAGCATAGCTAGAATTAATTCAAGCACGCAGCTAGGATGAACGAACGATAAACATAAAACAACAAATAAAGATAAAAAATACATACCTTTATATCCAGGCAGCTCTGATGAAACGTTGATGGACAACCATCACAGCAGATCAGGTCCCCGCCATCCCCACAGAGGCCACAGGTATCATCATTTGGGTCATCACCATCAATGTCTACAGAGTGAAAACTGATGCGCTCAATAGAGTCCTGTCTATTCCATGCATCAATCTGACACTCCAGGAGGGAATTGCCAGAATCAAGATATATATTTTGGAATGGCTGGCGTAATTTACTTCCAGCATGGATCTCAAACTTTGAAACAGTGAGAATTTTACTACAGCAGCCACAGTGAATACCATCTTTTGTAATCCAGCCTTCTAGCATTACTTTGGTCCGTCTACGATTCATATACCTCACCTTTTGGCTTGGTTGCACGGTTCCAGAGTCAATTAGCCAGGCCAGCAGTGTCAGTTTTCCAGTATGTGGAACAAAACCATCACTCTCAGTATTTAGTCCCTGATTAGAATTTCGAACCAACAATGTGCACCTACCAAGTTTTCTACTTTTCCTACCTTGGGCGATGGATCCAGAGGATGGCTCTTCATTGTTATCATGCAAATTATGAACCGAACTTGGAACTTTTGCATTTAAACTGACATAACTGTTACCGTTTACTCTGCCTTTCATTGACTTATTACTCTGCTTTATGAAAGAGCTTAGTTTCTCTTCATGGCTATCACTATTCATGCTCTCCTCATCATGCTTTATACTTGAAGACTTTTTCAGAATCTCATTCTCACTGTCCTCTCTCTGCTTCTTTTTCATTTCTTTTTCAATCTTCTTGCGAGTCTTCCTTGTCAATTGGCTAAGCACCTCATCTGACAATGGCATAAATGGAGAAGTATCAGTTCTCGGTTTTACCTCGTCTTCATCATCATTTAATTGCTTCAGAAGGGCATCATATGCCTTGATGATGGACCAATAAGCTGTTCCACCAGGGTTAATGTAGACCGCATCCAGGTAGTCTCTGTTCCTTCTAGGCCTGTAGTCTATTGTCCAACCCGCATCCAGAAGCATACCCCTTATACGCTCCCGCAGCTTTTGCTTTTCTGTACCAGTACTACGCTTAACTTTCCCTTCTCTAACTTTAACTGGTGGGACCTGATTGGATGGCGTTTTCACACCTCCACTACTCATCCCTTTCATGGATTTCCGAGCTTTCACATTTTTCAGTCCATGCTTCAATGATGAATCACTTCCATCAGAATCCTGGTCAGGGCCTTTGTTTTTCTTAATAGATGATGGTGATTTCACAGAATGACGAACTTCCATAGTTGTTCGTCCCAACTTCGGCGATGTATCACTGTCTTCTGTATCCTGGTCGCTAAATTTATGATGTTTCAATAATGATGATTTCATTGATTTACTTGGCTTCCTCTCTGTCCCAACAAATCCACCAAATTTCTCAACACGTTTGGGCTCAGAGTAAAATGAAGGACGGGGCAGAACATTCTTCTTAGCAGTATCGTCTATCCTTAACCCCTTCCTGTTTTCTTCATCCTCCAAGTGATCATAACTTCTCAAAGAGCCACCAACCTTCTTCTTCTTGTTCACCATTACCTTTAAATCAACATTTTTCCCCTG
>JAOSBL010000130.1:5221-27558 GCA_027568915.1 Erythroxylum roraimae
AGGAGCATTTCTGCTCTGGTTAGGGAGTATTACTACCTTACTATTCGGTAGTGATATAGATATATTACAAATATATCGAAGTAATATAGAAGAACTCTAGTATTCTAAGTCTGGGGTCCTAACATTGGTCCGACCTGCCGGATACCGAAGAGAGGGGAGGATCAACTTTGGAGGACATTCACAAACACAACAACAAAGTCAGAGTAACATACCTTAATACCACCTAAGATGACCGATAGAGTAGCAGCGTTGGAATTCCGCATGGCAAATCTGGAAGCCGGAGTGAAGGAGATTCAATCAACCATGTGGATGGCTATGGAGGAGATGCAGAGCGCAGTGCTGTCGGAAATGAACAAGATGCTGGGCAAGAGGCCAGAAGAGGGACAGGGGAGTGATACCGCGCGAAGGGGACCAACGATGGTGGGTGAAAGAAATACAAATCTTCCTCGGCAATCAACTTCGATGGAGCATTCTTGCGACACGATGGAGGAATCGATACCAGTTGATATTCGAAGGAGGGTGCGAACCTTCAGTCCAACAAATCGGGTTCAGATGATGAAGGTGGCAAGGGCGGGAGAGGAGGAGATGGACGGGGATCATAGGGGTTTCGAACCTCTTCACTCACGACCTCGCATTTGGCAACACAGAGGAGAGATGGGGATTAGAACTCAGAGTCGGGGCCAGCCTTATGTTATCGAGTCGGGTTCTTCAAAAACGGTGGGTTATGGAGCGGGTTGTGCAGCAGGCGGGTCGGGTCCGAACCGAAACGCATCGGGTCATCGATTTCAGCTCAGATTGTCCACTCCAGGCGCCGGTTCTCACCACACGACGCCGACCAGACCAGGAGAAGGAGATCGACGGACCACCATGGGGAGAAATCGGGGAGTGCGACATATTTCCTACCACGAGCTGATGGATCGTAAGGCCAAGGAATGGTGGCGCCGTCATTGGAAGCAGAAAAGACGGAGGAGGGGGATATAGCTCAGGAATGCCGCACCATGGTTCCTCACTTCAGCCTTGAGGACAAGGCTGTTCTTCAAGGAGGCGGCAATGTTAGGATCTTCAGGAGAGAGAGAGAGGATTATTCTAGAAGGAGTTAATTACAGCCAAATAACCGAATGTACCTAAGGGAGGGGGTCTATAAAGGGGTAGGCAGAGAAGAAAGAGGGTAAGGAGAATATTTGTGAGAAAAGTGACAGAAGGATTATCACCTTCTGAGGAGCAAATCTGCTCTGGTTTAGGGTAGAAGGAGCATTTCTGCTTTGGTTAGGAGAACTACTATTTTTCTCTGTGATAGTGGTGTACACACCATAGTTATATTTCCATAATATAGTAAAACTCTATTATTCAGAAGGTTAGAGACCTAACAGTTTCGGAGGCTGCATGGGAGCTGTTTGAAGATATGAAAGTTCGATTTCCAGACTTTCACCTTGAGGACAAGGTGAAGCTGGTTATTAATTCTCTATATTCAGTTAGTTAGTTAGTAGTGCTGACAACCTGGTTGTCAGCTAACCGAATCTGTTAGTAGCTACAGATTCTCAGCATAAATAAGAACATAGGAAGGAGGAGAGAGGGTATCATGAAGTGTCATACGTATGAGCCTTAGGCTGGAGGTACTGGACCTCGAAAACCAGTTTATCATTTATATTCTGTTAAAGAATCAATACCAGAATATACATTTTCCATACCTTGTTTTTGGATCCTATCATATAGTTCCCCATCCTTATGCAGTTTCTAGATAGTCCTAGTCCCTGTGGGAGTGGCATCTCCCCTTCAACGCACCTGGGGTAAGCTGTAAAGGATTTGTCTTGTAATGTCCTCTGGATTCCACTAAATATGAAAAGTTTTGAAATAAAATGATATATTTATTTACATATTGCTGGATTGACGTCGTTCCTTCAATTTGGTGATTTCTTCTTTATTGATTTGTTATGTTGCTTATTGTTTGCATAACACTTACCTCTAAATCCTAATTTGGAACTATCCAGCCCTAATGGGCGGCAGTTTGTGTCATGCAAGGAAGTCTCATCATACTTGCTATCATTCCATGGTCTCCATGATGCAAATGAGTTGGACAATGGCCATTTTGACAGCAATATGCAGTTTACTGACAAAATAACTTCTGGGAGAGTAAGTTGGTGTTTTAACATGACTTGCAGTTTTCAACTTCTTGGTATAGATTATGTTAACAAAGAGTCATGCAGGTCAGAGATGTTCTCAAAAATGACAACAATGGGGGTGATGTAACTTCCTGTTTGGTGTTGCCCATAGCTTCCACGTCTACCGAACATGAAGATCAACCAACACAACTCAAGGTGGGGAGTGGTGACTGCATGCAAACAGGTAAAAGATATAAATGCCACAAATGCACTACGTCTTTCGATGAGCAGGATGACTTGTTGGAACATCTATTGTCATTTCATCAGAGGGCCCCAAAGAGGCTTAGATGTGGAACATCCATAAATGAAGAGGTGATACTTAAAAATGGAAAGTATCAATGCCAATTCTGCAGTAAAATTTTTGAAGAAAAGCACCGGTATAATGGTCACCTTGGAAACCACATAAAAGACTATGTCAAAAGAGTCGAAAAATCTGGTGGTGTGAAGGGCTCTAGACATGCATTTACTGGAGTTCCTTCCATTGCTACAAACATTAAAGAATCAAGTACAATTGAGCAGGATGCTGTTGCAAGAACTTCTGATAATACAACTCAGGATGAAAGAACTATTGTTCCATTTTGCGAAGTAAATACTTCTGTTGTAATTGATGTTGGTTCACATGATTTTGTTAGTTTTAGTAATAGTAAAAAAGTGGAGAAGATGATTGAAACTGCTGAGAGAACAAACTTTTGTTCATTTGGAGAATTAACTTCATCAACTATTCAGAATAGTTGCAGTCATAAATCGTATGATGAAGCCGATGCTTTAAGGTCTCCAATGAATGGGATCAATAATTTTGATGCGGAGTACACCATTGCACATAGTCACATCTGTGTTTCTGCTAATAGGGACCAGGCCTCTATCGTTAAGGATGATTTGAATAGAGTTGAGGACATTGAGGATAGAGTTCAATCTGGCAAAATGAATTACATGGAAGTTGATGACCAGAATTTGATTGGCAAAGATAAGCCAATATCTGATTTTGATAATAGTTGCATTATGCAGGAGAATGCTGCAACTAAGATTCAGGAGAACAATAGTTCCACAGCTTCTTCGACGGTTCCATTTGGTAAACACATAGATTACAGATCTCTAGGTAGTGAAAATCAGATTCTCATTTCCACCACAGCGGAACCTATGCTGGAAATGAGTTCTAACGATGCTTCATTTACATATTTGGATGAACAAGAACATGCTTTAAACTCTAAATTGAATGATTTGTCTGCCATTCCGATGGATGAATCTGAATTTGATAAAGTGGTTGAGTGTGGAGATAATGAGCAAAGAGCTGTTGCTGGCAGCAGTAACCCTTTACAGATTGAGAATATAAGTCATAGAAGCTGCTTTGTTGTTCCAAATGCAGAAGAGCAAATGCATGATATTGGAAATAATACCGTGGCAACTACCAAACACACATTAATCAATCCACATCAAAAAAAGGAATATGAAGGCATTCAGCTTACTTTATCTGGTGTTGAGCAAACATTTTTTCTAAAAAATAATGAGGTCAAGTTCTCTAATGTTACAATGGAGGTGCACAATCATAATGTAGTGTCATCCTCTAAGGATAGTGATAGCATAGATGTTGGTTTGGTTGCTGGCAATGCTACTAAAATTGATGTGGGAAAAGGTTTTGACAGTTCCTTACTTGGAGTCTTCAATAGTCCACAGGAGAGGCCTGTGGAGAATACAAATTCTGATGGCAACGTGATAAGGCTATTTTGTGACAGGGAAGCACGTGAAAATGAAAATAATGTGAGTGAGGAGTTCTCCATCACAGTGAAGGAGCACAAACATAAGGAAAAGAGAAGCTTCAGTAATGATGAGAAACATTTTGTGTCATACGGCAAAAAGGAGAGAGATTTAATGGTAAGTTATGTGGAGGAAACATGTTCTCAGAGTCAGAGTAATCATGAGCAGCATACTTTTGCTGATGAAGACAATATTGGTCTATGCAGTGGCACTGCACATGAGCTGAAGCACAAAAGGGAATCAGTAGAGAGTATACTTTGTCTCTCTGGCAATACTACGTCACAGGGCATTGAGAATAATATGAACAGGCTTTTTTCAGGCACATTTGATGTCATGCCTAGCATTGACAGCTTCAAGAGTCCTAGGAAAAATGATTTGGTGATTGAGTTTGATAGCCACAGACAACCTAAAGAAAATGTCACCTCTGATTTTATGTGGGGAATCAATGATATGCAATCTGCAGACTATTTTCCTGCGTATAGTTTGGTGTCTGATAAGGTATTAGCTATGCTCATACTTAAATTACTGCATGTTAATTGAAGATCATGCTTCTATCGTGACATTTATTGTTACAGTATTGCAAATTGTTTCAACTTTAGGAAATACTTGGTCAGTCATTTCTTTATGGCACTGGGTTATTCTTGGGCATTGTGAATAGAATGTTAATATTCCTTTACGCTTAGCCCTTGCAGCTTTGTCCTTGATTTGTTCTCCGTTTAAGTTTTCTTTTTATGCTTGAGAACAAGGATTTGTTTTAAGAGGCTTATCCATTTATTCTACAATGAAAGTTATAGTGGGCATATTAAAGTTTACAATGTTGGAGAGTTGTGACAGTTTTAGCTTAGAGTAGAAGTAAATCTTTGCTTCAGATTCTGTAGATTTGGTATTTCTTCAGAACCTTTGTGTTTTTGGTGATTTGTAAAGTTATCATAATATGTATATATTTTTTCTTGTTGCAATGGACAGGGTGGAAGTGAAATTGGTCAAAAGTTTGATGGCTGTCAAGGGAGATTAAGCAGCATGACAAATTTGGAATATTATCCAACAACTTCTAAGATGAGCACTCATTCAGATGAGTCGAGTTTCTTTTCTTGTGCTGCAGGAATTTCTGATGGTTTTAACTCATCTCCCTGGCATGAGAAGGGAGCTTTGCATTTGTTGCCTAAGGCTACAGGCAGAAACTCTGTTCCTACTATCTGTGCAAATTGCAAGAATGAGTTTTATCATGAAGCTTTTGGAGCTGAAATACAAACAACCTCGTTGAATTTCATTTGTAGAGTTTGCAAGCCTAAATTCTGTGGGTGCTAGATCCTTTACGGAACGGTTGACCAAGAAAATCCAACCTTCATTTAGGAGTACCATTGTGCCCAAGTCAAGTTGAGCTATATTCAGGTATTTCTGTTGGACAATACTTTTTTCCTTAAAGGTCCCAAGGTTTTAGATTGTTACAATTCACTATTCATTTGGTATCTTTACTGTGTCTTCTAGTAGTTGATCATGGAACGAGTACCAAAATTGCTTAGTTTAATCCCAACCACCAAATGCTACCTTCCCGATTTGAATTCTGATGGAGGAAGAAGCAATGTGTCTCCCTCTACCACCACTAGGCCACAGTGGTTGTTGACTTCTTGGTTACTTTTTGAAGGTTGCTTGAGCTATCTTTTTCATGTTCTAATGATGCTCAACATATAATGTAAACATCCAGCTCCTAGAGCAATTGATTAGACCTATCAATATTGTGTTTATGTGAGACTAACTCAGTAGTCATGTTTGTCCTTTTTGGATATTACTAAAGAAGTGGGCCATGTTATTGAGAAGTAGTTGGTTTAAGAATTGTGGTTGTTTGAATTTTAGTACTCCTATCGTGCTCCTAAAAATGGTTTTGTTTAAAGTCGCTGACACTTTCTTTGTTTTTGTGACATTTTGTGTACCCAGGGTTGATGGCTGCACAGCGCTGTGGCCAACGTGACCAGAGGCAAGAGGCTGATTTTAAAGTTCTGGTTGGACTCTGTTGTCTCTTGCCAGATGATAAAATGGTTCACAAGTTAGATTGCTGATTTTTTTATTTGGGGTTCATTTATCTTGTGAAGGGCATATCATTTAATCAGTAGAAAAGTATCAGGTGTTCAATCATATGACCAATTAGTTTAGGTTCTATTAGGCATTTGTCTCGAACGCAAAACCCTTCATTCTAGATGTTCCTTTTCTCAATTCAAATATTTAGCCAGTGATTATTTATTCTATGACTATTGCTTTACTTTGCTTCTTGCCCAGATACTTTTTGGGCGCCTCTGTTGGATTGGAAGCCTTTGCATGTGACGTGGATGAAAAGGCATACATTGTTCGTCTTCAGGGAGAGTAAATAACCAATAAAAAATAGGAGTGTATAGAAGAACTATAGTTCAGGCGGCTCACATCCTAATCAATGTCGCCCCTTATCTAACAGCAGATAGTATAAGAACATAAATATTTTAGGTTTAGGCTTCTTCTCTGGGTTTTATACTCAATAAGCTAACCCGGATAAACTCAATGAAAGCGTAACATACATTACATGCTAATACTATGGCTGGAGAGGGGGAGAGGGGGAGAGGAGGTAATGTTATCTAGATTTATGTGGTTTTGCATAAGATCATTTACAACTACTAGAGCTGAAGGAGTCGATCTTGTTAGACGCTGGGGCTAACAAGGTGAAAGACAATACTATGGACTACTCTGCAAGTGCTGCTACATGGAAATAGTCCTGTCCTCGAGTAAATTTTGTGTTAACAAAATATCAGGTGAGGCAAAATGCTTAGGTGGTGGAAGAATAGGAATCATTAACATGGCGTTTCCTCAAAAGAGGAAGCATATACCGAGGTTGACTGCTCTGTCTTCTTGTTATCATTGCTACAAGTATTTATACATATGTAATGTATGCCGATGCTGTGCAGTGCAGCTCTGCTTATTTCTCTAGAATTACTTTTATCTGTAATATTGTTCATACTATAGAGTTGCAAATGATTGCCTACTAAACTGTCTCCCTAAAATTTTGCCCATGTGCTTGTCGCTGTCCTAAGGAGTTGGAGGAGACCATTGTAGCGTAACAAAGTAGCTAGGCCGCTGTTAAAATGTCTTTTACTTGGTTTGATTTGACGCCATATAAATTCTAGTTTGTTAGTAATATTCATAATAAACTTTATAATATCAGGTAACAGCAGGTACTAAGGCTTCACATTGCTTGCCAGCAAGATCTAAGAAAATAGAACAACAAAAAAAGTCACACGTTAAGAACAAGATGGATGCTAAAGGCTGCCAGTGCGTGCCTATGTTAAGTTTAACATTGGTTACTAAATAGAATAAGATAACACCACACCAGAGTGGCTCACTTCACTCGAACCATACAAAAAGAGTAGCCCCCGACCAGACCGGTGTCTGCGGCGGTGGGGAAGGTGAAGAAGAGAGAGGATAAGAAGAGAAGTTCAGTTTGGTAGGACTAGGAGTAGGAGTGATCTGTTTATTTATAAATCCATAAAATTTTCAATTCGTCTGTGCTTTATGCCCTCCCAAGTCCTAAACTAATCTTCAACATCTGACCCTTTCATCCAATCGTTTAGCCATAACCTGGGAGGTTCCGCTCCGAAAAATAAGATTTTATTCGGGTCACGAACCAAACCCTCACGGTAACGAATCACAGTCCCCCAGCTTTAGTTTGTCCCTCCTTCTATACCCACCTGAATTTGTCTATTATAAAAACTGCTTCTACTTTTGTCTTCCTTTTATTTGTTTTTGGAATTTTGTTTTTTGTGCGGAAGATGGGGGGCCGGATCGGCATGGGTTTGCTTTTGATTTTGATTTTGATTTGTGGATGGCTGCCGTACTCCTACTCCTCCGCCGCCTCCCCGGCCCAATCCGCTAGGGTTTCGATGTGCAAGTTGCAGTCCCTCTCGGATTCGATCTTTGGGATTCGAGATCAAAACGATGTTGGTGGTTATCTCCATGTCACTGGTGTCACGGAGGTCAGTGATGTCTTTTTGTGGCTCTTTCTGTTTCTTTCTTCTTTTATTTTTGGGTGAAGTTCTCGATCTTTGCCTCATAATCTCTGCGGGTTCTTCTGCTTTCGTCTTTATCAAGATTTTTGAAACTTAGAATTGGTAATACCGTTAGTGTAGAGAAGATTCCTAGTACACCTGTTTACTATTTTGCTTCTGGGTCTCCGTTCGTGGGCGTCAATGTGTCGACTTTATGCATTTTAGGCTTGGTTCAGTTGGCACTTATTGCATCTTTGACAACACTAGTTCTTAACACACCAAAGATTTTATATTGTGAATGAATTGTGCAAATTTTGTGTCACATTTATACAGACTTCTGGTGATTTATTATTAGGTTCTTAATTGTCTATACTGAATTCGATGGATATTTGCTAACTTCGATTGGTGTTTAAATGTATTTGTTGCTGTTGGTATCCTTACTGATTGGATTTGTATTGCCTTTTGAAGGGAGATGAGGGCTCATTGCTGAAGGCATTGAATGTGCTTCACAAGAATAATCATAAATTTGTAGCTGTGCTTTTCTATGCCTCATGGTGCCCTTTCTCCAGGAACTTTAGACCAATCTTCTCCCTCCTGTCTTCCTTGTATCCATCAATTCATCATCTTGCAATCGAAGAATCATCTGTTAGACTAATGTCAGGACTTAAAATCTATGAGAATTTTAATACGTTCATAGCATGTTTATGGTCTTTAGCGTATAAAAATGATTGGATTTCTGCAGGACGCTGCACAAGTATAAAGTTCATGGATTCCCTAGGCTTTTCCTACTGAATTCTACAATGCGTGTTCGCTATCATGGGTCCCGTGGTCTTGGTTCCCTTGTTTTGTTCTATACTGACGTTACAGGTGGAACTTTTTATCCTCACCTTCTACTCATATTATTTTGAGCTGCAACCGGGCAATATTACCTACCTATCTGCAGTAATGAAAATGTTGTGGTCATTTTTTGTAGGAGAATAGTCTTAGTTACAAAATTTTTCTCATTGTTTATCTGTTAAATTAATGCAGATGTTCTATTCAAGCATTTTTTCAGTAAGATTTAATTTATTGTGGTAGCATATAGTTATTTCCGATCATCTTTTGAAGGTAAATGCTTGTTTTGCTATTCTTTTGGTCTTGAATTATGCATGCATCAACCCTTGACTATGTCTTTATACGTCATCCCTGAATTTGATGTACATCTATATGCTTGTCATGGTTGAGGATTGATTTTTGCCATGGGACCTTACGAGGATGGTTGATTGTAGGCATTCAGACTGTGTCTCTGGACAAAGGAGTGCTTGACAAAATTGCACGCCCACCAAACTATGAAAATCATGACCAGATTGAGCAGGAAAATTGTCCATTCCCGTGGGCAAGATCTCCTGATAAATGGTTTGCACAGGAGACATGTCTGGCGCTGGCTACTGCTTTTGTGATTTTGAGATCGCTTTACTTGTTTTTGCCAGCACTTCATGTGTTGGCCCGGTTTCTTTGGAGAAGACGCATTCGGATCATCAGATTAGGGAGCCTCTTGGATCATGCAGGAGCCTTATTGAATCGTATTTCTTTTAAGGAACCATGTGGAAAAAGGAATTTGCAGGAAGGAGCTATTAATGCTAGGGCATGGGCTTCCAAGTCCCTAGTTACTGTGTCTATAGGAGATTCGAGCTCCAGTAGGGGTCCACCAGTAAGTGAATAGTGATGGCCTCAAGTTTGGAGATAGATATCGAATATTCCTACAAAAGGTTTGTGCTACAAATTTGTCTTCTGCCGGTAGCTTTTTCCCAAGGATGTTCTTGGCATTATTAATGTTGACCATGTAGTGACCCATTTGTCATTTTGTGCATATGTTTAGAATACAATTTGTTTACCATTCAAGAAACAATAAATTAGATTTCAGTTTCTGAACAGATTACAGATGGCTGAACTGATGTAGACATAGTTTGTTATACCAAGTCAGTGTTAACAATTTGCAAAGGGTGAAACTTAATTCCTGGGATATACATATAGCAGCCAGTCCATTTTATGACCAAGATCCCGTTTACCAGAGTTTTTGAAATATCTACTCGAGTCTGGAATTTGATTTTGCGACTGTACTCATTGGATATAGTTGTAGAACTTGTAGAGAGATGTTTGATTTTTCCCTTCACGATACAAGTGATCCTAATTTGTGACCGCCATGAAGTACAGAATGGGGAGATTGAGGACCATTTTTCAAAATTTTCAAGGACACATCTTTTAATATGTTCATAATCTGAGTCGTTTTTACTGCTTAACAAACAAGAATCAATATGAACATGATGAGAACTATTAGCTGCGTGCGAACTATTTTTTAATTTAATAACTCTCTTAATTTGATCGGTTTTATCATTTTTTAATCAACAAAAAGATGTTTTTCACTTTTTTAGCTTAAAAATGTTGAAGCTTTCTTACATAATCAGATGCCAAGTCTTAAGAGGCACATAGAGCGAAGACAAAATCCGACAAATTTCCACTTAGTTTAGGGGGCCTGCTCCCATCGTCATGATCGGTGACTTGAATCATTAACCTAAGCCTTCAGACATCCGCTATTGGTTTTACAGTCAACGTCACGGCTTCCTATGTGACCCCATTAAATTCCCATCCAACGCTTCTGATTCACAAATGGACCTTAAGAGTTTTGAACCCCAATTTTGACCGTCGATAGTACTGCGCCAACATTGTTAAAACCGCATCATATGTCTCCTGACTGGACCAACCGCTCTATATCATCAGCAGTTGTCCAGTCCAGCCACCAAAACCCGCAATTTCATTTCTCACGTACACGCATAGTCGCACAGAGAGTGAGAGAGAGAGAGAAAAGCAATGGAGAAGGAGAGAGAGCAACTGGTTTACTTGGCTAGGCTAGCAGAGCAGGCTGAGAGATACGATGGTACTTCTTCTTCTTCTTCTTCATCATCTTCGAGCAATTTATATTGCAAAATCTAAGCTTTTGGTCTTTTCTCCTTGTATGTTTGATAAAAGGGGGTGGTTATGGGTATGTTTGATTTGTGTTTTTAGATTATGTACAGACGGGGGTTTTGCTTCGTTTCTCTTGTTGGATTTCTGAGTTTCGATTGGTTGATGTATTGTATGTTCCTATTTCTAGTCATTAACTTATCATTTTGTGTTTCAATTATTCCCTTCGATTTAGTTCCTCTTTCTCTAGGATTAGTGTTGTATTTTGATTCATTTTTAGCTTCTTCGGCTGAAGTACGGTGATCAGTTCATGTCTGAGAGGCATGTCATAAATGGGGATTGTCTGGTTAATACTATTCTTCAACTTTGTATCACATCACTTCTCGGTCTCTCTTGTTCATAGACACGAGCCTAGGTACCATGTTGGTGAAAGCGTCGATGTGCTTCACATGTCTATTTGTGTTTTATTTATCCTCAACTCCAAAATGTTCAACCTGCTTGTTGCAGAGATGGTTGAGACAACGAAGAAAGTTGCCAAATTAGATGTGGAATTGACAATTGAGGAGAGGAATTTGCTCTCAGTGGGTTACAAGAATGTTATTGGTGCGAGAAGAGCGTCATGGAGAATCTTGTCTTCCATTGAACAGAAGGAGGAGGCTAAGGGGCATGAACAAAATGTAAAGAGGATAAAGGAATACAGACAAAGGGTCGAAGATGAGCTTTCAAGGATATGCAGCGACATATTGTCAATCATTGATGAGCATCTTCTCCCATCCTCCGGGTCTGGGGAATCAAGTGTCTTTTACTATAAGATGTGAGATTCATTGACCATTATATAATTCCCTTTCCTTTTAGTTGTTGAGCTGTTCTCACTTGGAGCAATAGTTCTGCTACACATTGAAAAATGGACAACACTTTCAAAGGTGGAGGAACTTTTAGATTTTTGCTATTTTTCGTGTAATTTGAGTTGATAGGCTGGTGTTTTCTGTGAAGTGATGCAGCCAAAGACCTAATTAAGACTTCACAACATTATTGCGTAATGGGATTTATATCTGTCAACCAGTTTATAACCGTTTTTTAAATTGGTTCAGGACGTTTATTCCCTCCAGAGTTTCAGTTAATCAATTATGTTTACTGAGATAATTTCATATTTGTGTTTGTGCTACTTCGTTTTGAAATTTCAAACACCCTTTTATTATATTTTCAGTGTGAAACTTTTTAATCTCTTTGGGGTAGGAAAGGAGACTATTACCGTTATCTAGCTGAGATTAAAAGTGGTGATGGTCGAAAAGAAGTTGCAGACCAGTCCCTGAAAGCTTATGAGGTGTTTGGTGACCTTCCACTCAGTTTGAGATTTATTTGATCTTCACATTTTTGCTCAATTTATTTCCTTAAGTTTCTCTCATTTTGTTTCCGAACATTAAATATGAAAGTTTAAGAGAATTGTTCACTTAATGAAGGCTGCCACATGTTTTTATTTGCACTGCAGGCTGCCACTTCTACTGCTGCCTCAGATTTGCCACCGACTCATCCAATCAGACTCGGCCTGGCCCTGAATTTCTCTGTCTTTTACTATGAAATATTGAATTCCCCAGAAAGGTCAAAATGCCTTTTCTAAAAGATTTTAAACTCTATACTTCAGAAAAATGGTATTAATAATAATGGAAAAAAGTTGGTAACTATGCTATTTTCTTTATGCATACAGCTCGTTGGTAACTTGCATACTGCTTCTCTTCTTGTGGATGTGAATTTCGTGCTGTTGTCTTTACATTATCTATGTTGTGCAGGGCCTGCCATTTGGCTAAGCAAGCATTTGATGAAGCCATAGCAGAACTTGATAGCCTCAATGAAGAATCCTACAAAGACAGCACCCTTATCATGCAACTTCTGAGGGATAACCTAACATTGTGGACATCTGATCTGCCAGAGGAAGGAGGTAACTTTACAATTACCCTCTCTCCCCAGAGCAGTGAGCTCCTTGATCCTTAACAATTTTCTTTAGAGAAATTCAAAATATTAGGGGTTACTTTTAGGCTTATGATCCATAGCTTGTTTTCTTCCAACAAAGAACCTTTCTTTCTTTTCTGGATCCATGAGGCATGGAGCATTTTTAATTTTCTTTTTTTCTGAAGGAAGTTTGCAAGAGGCACTAGTCAAAGAAAAAAACAACTGAAGTTGATGGTCTACTTTAAAATCTGAATTTTGGGTCAGACAGAATTCTGACGGATTTGGTTAGGGTTTACTTTATGATGAAATGAAATCTTTGTGTCGGGAATTGCTTTTTTCAGTGGTGTTTGCGTATTGCTTCCTCTGATTCATAAATATTATTGTGGGGCTAACAATGAGAGTTTCATCATATTGTTCTATGGAAGCTAAGAATTTGTCAGGCATTTGGACCTTGATCAATTTATATGATACAATGGAATGACTCTAGCCCGTATGATGAATTAAGATTAATTCTTTCTTTATCAATCAGTCACCATAATCATTCATACATTTTTGATAATTACAACATTGCAGGTGAGCAACCTAAATCTGATGAACTTCAAGCCGAGGTAAGAAGTTTGTGATTTTGACGTATTCGTTTGTATGCATGTACCTACAATTGGATATCTGCTTTAGCTGCTCTGATTGGTGATGTTGTAGGTAAAAGCAAAAGATTATAGTTACAGAGGGATCCTGTTTACAGTTGTAATGTCATTGAATCATATGAATGATAAATTAATGATTTTGATATCATATATTTCATTTTATGCATTGTACAATACAGAATGCAATGAAGGATTAGGAGTATATACTGCAACTCCTTGACCACCTTATTGAGACTGATCACAGTCTTCTTTTTATCAGTAACAGTTGCAATATTGATGATTAGGTAGTCCAGTCTTTTGAGGTTTAAGAAGCACACTTGATGGTGTTATTGATTTGGTTAAAATGTTTCTAGTTTGTCACAGTGGTTAAGGTGCATAGTTGAAAGATCTGTTATACAGTAACAGCGAAATTAACCAAACCCTTCATTTTAGGGAAAAGACCAAACCAAGTGCGTCTTAGATATGCACACAGAAAAGGGAAATGTTTTACGAGATAGTAATTTTAAAAAATAGTTGTACGAAGTGCAGTTGCACTGATAGTCTTCACTTCCGAAATTGGTTTTGAAAACTTTGAAGGTAATGTTATTTGTTTGGCCTAGCTTTGCAAAATTTTACTTATTGCAGATGCTGCTCGTACATGCAGATCTTATCTACTTATGCACTAACCAATTGTGCCTATTTATTTTCCAGAATTAGCTGGGGTAGAAGGGAGTGGTTTTCTGAGACTGCTTTCAGTAAGAGGAAGGGAAAATTATGACGCATTACCCTTTTAGTAGATGTGTGTGGAGTGGTGGACCATTGGCTTCATGGCTTGTGTCCATATATGATCAATAGATGGTTGCAGACAGTTTGTGAATTCTATTTAAACCTAGTTGGATTTTGCAACTTTTGAACCATTGCTGTAGCCTTTAGAATATATAGATTTAATTGGCTTTAGACTTGGCCATGCAAACTTTCATATACTGATTGGTATTGCATTTGATCTTGTAATATGCCATTTCTCTGTAATGTTTATCCAATTTGCAAATTCACTATTGATTGTAGTCATCTACTTGTTGGCCAGATTTTTGCGTCAGTGCATGGCTAGTTTGTTTTATGGATGGTTTATCTTTTATAAATGCAGAGGCAGCTTGTTGGCCATTTTTGCTCCCCCTTCAGTAAATGTAATTTGTAATAGAAATCCGGTAACTGATGCCTGTGTTGGCTGCAAGACTTAAAACTGAAACTGTATACAACAGAAAACATGCAGTCATAAAGTCATGGGGAACATTGCTGTGTTTCCAGCAAACATCCTATCTCAAGTGAGACTCATAAAAACGATACAACTTCCCCATCTTTCATTTTAATCCCCTACTACCATTTACTCATTGAGGACGAATCCTGTCAGTAATATAGTTAATTACCTGTAGTATACATACTCCACTTTTATATTTTTCGTCAATTGATTGTCTACAATTTTAAGTAGAGAAAATATTGATATGATTATATTAATGACATTATAATCAAAAGATGAAATGTAGCCAACACTGGGGGTCAGAAGATGCAAAATTAGGAGCAAATAATCTGAGAAACCCCAAGGGTTGGAAAATCAAATGATATGTGCCTCCAGAACAAAGCCGTCAAGAAATCGATCGTTAAGATCTCACACCTTGCAGCCGAAAGGGGAGGCAACAATCGCCATTTCAAAACAGCTATTTGTTTGATCCAAAAGAACACAAAACACCCACACAACAATCCCCAATTTAATAATATACACCATCAGCCGACGCAAACGAAGATTTACCCAGAATGCTAAAAAGACGAAAGAGCACGAAATAGTTCCGACTCATTTCTGCTCGCTCAAACCATTCCTTTGATACATGTTTATATAGAAGGAGAACTAGGAAACTAAACAAACCCTAGTTTGCCTAATCGTGTGTCTTTGATACTTTGGGCCTGGATTTGTCTTTACTACGACTTTTTTGTACTTTGCACAGTAGAGTCGGCCTGCTTGTTAGTTGTTAGAGGTCTTATTGTTGTAATCAAACATGAATTTTGAGATTTAAAATAACAAAACATAATTTTCTTCTGGGTTATATTTCATTAAAAACTATATATAACTAAAACAGGATTAATTAAATAAATACATTTTCAATTCTATATGTACCGAGTGAGTGGGTTATTATTAAATTCGTATCATACCTCTATTCTATATAATTATCAAAAATAACATTTCCTACGTACTATTTGAACTCTTCAATATCGGCCTTAGCGAAATATTTTGAAGTCTTAAACCAAATACTTTGATGGAAGAATCCAAGTTTTGTTTGCCGAGAATAGGCCAAGTGCCCAGTCAAGTTGGTATATATGTACGACTGAACTTTAGCTCAAACGAAATGGAATAAGAAGTAACAGCAAATAAATTGATTTATCTAACAACTCGACCGTCAAAAAGTATTATTTAGTTAAGAATGTTCTAGTCCAACTTTTGACCTTTACATCTCCTTTAGACGGAACAGAAAATGGTGAGACCGTTTCATCTTCATTCCACCTGACAAAAGTCGAATGACTTTCATGTTTCAACTGATAAAGTTGGCTTCAGACGATAATTTTGTTTGGTATAAATCCATAACACCATTTAGAAACATAAAGTGAAATTACAACTGAATCATAATCACCTTTCTACCTCCCGCTTGCCTCATAATTCAAGAAACCAAAAGAGAGTCTACATATCGCATATTTGCAACAGGAACTTTTGCTGGAAGATCAGCTTTAAAACCAAATGCTAAGGAGACAAGTTACAGGATTGAGCTTCCATATACTACAAACCGGGTATTTCTTGAATCCATGTAAACAACTTCTGCTCAAAACAGTGGCACAATAGAAGGCAATATATGTCATATTTCTAACGTGATCCCACAAAGAAATCAAGCTATATCAAACACTGAAATCTAATGAATAGAATAAATTTACAAAAGGCAGAAGAACCCTGCCATGGTTCTCTGAATTCTTTGGCAGAACCTGATGATTGCAGAGGAGACATAGGGAATATGCCAGTCATGTATGGATAGATATTGTTTTTTATTGTCGAATGCATACGATGGAAAGCAGGTATGTGTAGGGGCTCCAGGAGAACAATAGTGTTGAAAAGATTTTATGCCCTAAATCTAACAACAACACAAGATATGTCATCTTTACTGTCTTTTCTTAATGCCTCCGCTATTAGCTGCTTAGCTGCTTTCATTGGGTCTTTAATCCTTCTTGCAATATCAACAGCCTCTTGGTTCGTCATCACCTGTATCGTTCAAGACGAAGGAAAGAGTAAATAATCCAAGTGGTATTCCCTAATACAAGCACAACCTATCAAAGGAGCAGTATTTAGAACCGACTGTGTGTCAAGAGACAAAGAAATTAAAATTCAGATAACCTTCCAAAGGCCATCACTTGCAAGGATCAAAATATCTGTATTTTCATCTATATCTGTTACTTGAATGTCGGGATCAGACCGTAAATGTGACTTGAGGCCCTTGTCCCCAAAAGCACGAGATACAGCCAACTGCCCATTCACTCTGGGGACATCTCCTGGATAAATATTTGCAAGAGAAATCTAATCAATAGTAAGCCCATGTTCCAAAAACATATAGCAAAGCAATATCATGCAATTAAAACATCAAGTTACCCTAAATCATGCATATGGAATCCTTAAGCTACCGTCTATATTCAAGAGATGTTAAATAGTCTTTTTCTTTCAGTTCAATGTAATAAATAGTCATGAACTTGAGAAGTCCGTAAGCTACCATGCGTTGATACATACCAATGGTCCTCAATTCTATGAAACACAAATAATCCCCGATCAGTCTCGTGTGTCTATCATTTCACCACCAATTCCCAACATTGAATTGAGACTAGATATTTTATTTACGTAATCACCTTACACTTCCATTGAAACTAAATGTGAACCAGACTAGACAAACTAAATCACATTTCATCCACCGAATGGAACAACGGCTACTTGTTGAGCAAACATGCTTGATTCCGGAAGCTGAAACTTTTCCTTCCGGATGTGATGCACATTGATTTCTGGGAATATAATGGTAAGCAGATTTTACTCAAAAACGGTATGAAAAGAACTTCACTTTAGCCATTGACCTTGACTAGCTCTACACAAATAATTCAAAATGTATGGGATAACATTGTAAACATAAAAGATGAACAAAGAATCAGGATATAAGGGAAATAAGACTGTTAAACAACAGCTGATGAAAAGTAAACCTAGGATTCACAATATCCACGAAAGTTCCAATTTCATGACAATACATGCTCTTTGTTAGAGCAGCAGATAAAAATAATATTGGCAGCCATCCATCTCAATAAGCTAACAACCTGGCATGTTTGAGACAAACCCTCCTTTGTTCTCTATGCTACCTCTTTCAGTATTTGGTTCATGATCTGTCGTCATTTGTCTTGCTTTCCCCCGTCTTGAAAGAACTGCTCTTGAATCTCCCACGTTAGCTACCCACAATCTTCCATTTACCAAAATTGCAGTCACGGCTGTTGACCCACCCAGCCCCAAATCAGAACTATGAGAGAGAATAGCCTGATCTGTCCTTTCATAGGCTTTCAATATAGACCTGCTACGGTCCACCCAAAACTCTTCCTAAAATGGTCAGTAGTAAAATGTTAGATTTTGTAACAAATCAGCTCCTAAATAGACAGTAAGAAAATGTTAAGCTGTCCGAGAAGTATCCACACCTCTTTTAAGATATTGGGAAACAAATGCTTTTGTAGGTATGCGGGTACACCATCACCCAAATGACCGTCATAAATAGCAAAAAGTCCCAATTCTTGTGCACGCTCCTGCACGAACTTAGCAACATAATAATCCTCCATTCGGTGATTGGCTTTTCCTTCTACTAAGCAGTAACCATATTTGACATAACCATCGCGGCTTTTTCCCCTACCAGCGCTAGATGATGAACGTCCTCCCACAAGCTACATGTGAGAGAAACCAAATTGAATCTAAATCTGACATGCTTCAAAAGAAGCAAGCAAAATAAATTCCAAGTTTCTAAAAGTACCAAGATGAGGCAGAGGAATGGCATTACAGCAGAAAACAAAATGTAGAATAGTTCCACGTACCACATAAGAGAAGCATGAGTAGTTATTAGTATAAACTGGCTAAACGGATAAACCAAACCACAGACCATGCTTTATTCATACATTTTTATGGGCAAGGAAGTATAGAATTAAATAACAAGAAAACAGGTATCATAAACACACACCTCAATTCATACAACCTGGAATTAGTACTTCAATTGTGATAATGCAAATTTGCATATTCTTGAAATTCTATAAACCAGATTTATGGAGAAGCTACATAAACCTTCGAAAGCAGTCAAATAAAACAAAATAACCCAAGACGATGACTTTTAAACTTCCCATCCATCCCTTTTCAACATATAGCCTTAGTGTGTATTATCGATACCTAATATACGAGAATCAACCCAAAAAAAACCATATATGCGACGTTATGTGTATCTAACAAGAATCAAGGCCAGAATTGTGCAGAATTCTCATAAGAAAGTGAGAATAAAATTAAAAAA
Organism: Erythroxylum roraimae; assembly: GCA_027568915.1. Lineage (NCBI taxonomy): Eukaryota > Viridiplantae > Streptophyta > Magnoliopsida > Malpighiales > Erythroxylaceae > Erythroxylum > Erythroxylum roraimae. Next base: position 24,253 of record JAOSBL010000130.1, read on the forward strand.
TAACAAAACTTCTCAGAGACTATGCATAATAGAACCAAACTTCAGATTAGCACCATGCTTCTGAATCATTTTAACAGCCCATTTAGGAAGCAAGCATGTAAGCCAATTAATTAAAAATATAGGATCACAAACATCAATATAATATTGAAGATGATTAAGATCGTTACCTCAGAGTAGGAAGTAAAAAAACAGCAAAACTTATCCATATCAGAAAACTATGTACACAACCTCCACCTCCTTCAAACTAAATCCCCACCATCCACCTCCAGTATCCACTTCCAATCCCAATTCCAAAGAAAATCCACCGCTAGGAAGCTAGAATCTGCAACATCAAAATGCAAAGGTGATCACAAACTAAGAGACGAAGCGTACAGAAACCGCACCTACCCAAATAAGCAACCCTAAAACCCCAAGCAGTTAGAAAGAGAAACAAAAAACTAAATATACGAATTGGGTATTTGTCAATTACCTCGAAACGATCCAATTAAGAGATGAAAAAGGATAGATTGCCGGTAAAGAGCTGTTTCTTCTTCAATCAGTAGTTTGCCCAAGTTATGGCATAAACAAACAATGATAACCAAAAGAAAGCAGAAGACAACACTCAAGATTTATTCCTTTTTACCCAAAAGAAAAGAAAAAGAAAATATGACTTCTATAATTGGCTGATAAAAAATTGCTAGCAAGTGGAATCGTATAGGATGGATTCTGGAATTGGTTTGAGGAGCCTTTGGAAAGAGAAAAGAAGAAGCTTGGTGTTTGTATAAAATAATAATACACAAGACAAAAGCAAAAAGCTAACTTTAAAGCAGACTTTCTTCGTGTTGACTTTGCTGCAGTCTGTTCCTTTCCTTCTTGGTTTTGCCCCTCCTTACAAATTCATTTACAGTTTTGCTTTCCCCAGCCGTTGCTTTCTCAAAATTACTTTCTTTGTTTTTTTAACTAATAGAAACCAGTAGTGTGTCTAAGAAAACAACTTCTCCATGTTGGTAAACTTTTGAACAAAGAACTACATGACCAACCCAATTTTCCAAATCTTTCACTGCCCTGCCCCTGAATTTATCAAAATGCATGTTTTGGTTGACCACGACCCAGCAAACTTCGATGGCCAGGAGGGGAGGAAGCAGATACTTTGTGTTTGTGCAGCTTATCTCACTTTTAGACTATGATATATTATATTACTTTTTTTTAAGTAACTGATAATTTTTTTTACCATAAAATTATAAGCCAATTCATAAAAAATAAAAAAAATGTATATTACGATCCTCCCAAAATTCTTGCAAAGCTGTATTATTGACTTGTAACGTTAACGAATATACATTTGGCGTTATAAAGACTTGATAGTGTAGCCCATGTGGGTACTGGTACAGCTTCAAGTGAAATGTACTTCTCCCGAATAGACACGAGAAATTTCTTAGCAGCCTCCTAGTCTAGTCCCGGTGGGGTTGGACTTTGGAGCATCATGTAATGAAATTTTGTGAAAACTAATTCTTGTCCATCACATCAAGTCATAATTTCTAGTTTTGCAAGGTACTACTAATAACGTCGTACAGCAATTACTTTAATTACGGCTTTTTTGTCAGAAACGAACAGTAAGAGTTTAAAACAAGCATTTTAAATCTGTTCCATGGAAGAGCTCACTGGTGATCCCAGTAATTATGCAGTATTTAGTTCACAACAAACTCCTAGTGATTATCTAGAACTAAGCTTAATTTGCGATTGAAGAATGGATTCTCTAAATTGTTCCAACTCACGCGATACCTAAACTAAAAAGAAAAGGCAACGAATTATCAACTCTGCTGAACCACTTGACTTGGTCCAAGTATTTGACCGTATTAGGATTGGGAAACATCATAGATCAGCCTGCCCGGAGATGAAAAGGTGTTTTTCTTCTATTATCAAAGTAGCCTTCGCAATAAAAGAAGTCCACATAATAATTATCTGAATGTACATCCGCTGCATCAATTCGTTATCGGTTTTACTTTTACATACCATTGATAAAATAAAAAAAATAGAAATACTCTTGAAAAAAAGTCGTAAGGAAAAAAAAAACCCAAGTTATAGAAGTCCTTTACCAAAAAAAGCTCAGTTCAATGAATCTATTTCCTATTCAATTTGTATTAACATAAACATAATTTGGTACGTGTTTCAAAGCGGGATTGCTGCTTTTACAAGGTGGTTCAAAGTCAACTCTATCTGAAGTTTGAATGCACAAGTATTTACCAATAATTAATTAGCAGTTTGCTTCATCTGCTGGAGGAATGTTAGTTGTTCCTTGCAAGTTAACCGAAAACTAGTGTGTGATTACAGACAATTAGAGGAATTGTTTGCAATTCCAACTTGCAAAAGTAATGCCTGAACTATACATTTATATTGTGTCTCATGTTTTTTTAAATAAAAAATTTAAAATAATTTTTACTATGGTTGAGGAGTTCAAGGCCTTAAGCCTACTGTTAGACCCCTAAGTTCGAGATAACGTAATCGTGCAGGCATTGGCGAGCCTTGACCAGTGTTCGACACGCAAAACAACAGAACAAGGCAAAGACTTGCGTGGAGGCAAGAACGAGAATGTTGAGAATAAATTCAAAATTCTAGAGTTGTTAAAATTCCTTTAAAATAGGTCTTAGTTTATCTTTAATCTTATCTTATAAGCCACATTTTTTAATGAAATATCTATTTTAGTTTTTTGTATTTTGCCTATATAAGGCAATCAAGTTTAATAATAAAATAACTTGAGTGTTACGTATTCCTTAATCTTTATCTTATCTCATCTTCTGTTTTTTTAAAACTTCAATAGAGAAGGGGCAATGTCAAGCGTTGACATGCATTGGTGCACATTAGTGGAAATCTTCGACGAGATGCAAGACCAAAAGAAGACCTGAGATGGACTTCAAATGGAAGGTTAGCTGGATCACATGCATGATGGGAATATGCGAGAATTCCAAGATTACTTAATAAGTAGATCAAGCATGGTGCGAGTTTTGGGAGAGTTTCGGACTTTATACGAGCTGACTTAGTTAAGGCTAAGTTCTTGATGAACTAAGGACTTAGTGTGTGCTCAAGTAGACGGACCATGGCTAATGGAGTTGGCATGGGTAAGCATTGGATCGAATCAGTGTGCTATTGGCTTAGATGACTCATCATCAACAGATAGAGATGAGAAGATCTTGAATGATGTGGTGGATAAGATCACAGTGGATATACATCAACTTTAAAAGATAAAGATCATGTGGAAGGATCATCTAAAGATAGAGGAGATCTTCGTGGATATAGATAATCATTCCTAGATAATGTAATCTTTTATCTTGT
>JAOSBL010000131.1:55935-67905 GCA_027568915.1 Erythroxylum roraimae
AACGGTCTTAATACAAACCTTGTAAATTTATGGCTAAGATCGCTTAAATCACAATTGATCTTTTATCAAATATCAGCCATTGAAGTTGAAAGGTTTTTCCTTCGATGAAAACAAAGGAAAATTAAAAGTCATTATATTCGTTCAAAAAAGAAAAAAAAATTCCATTCAATCTTTCATCCTACAGTCACTTCTCTACCTCTCATCTCTCAAACTACCATCCTACCATCCTATTCGAAGAATAATTGTTTAATAATTTATCTCTTTTTTTTCTAGTATGGATCTTTTATTAGATATTGTTTGGCATATTTTTATTTTGCTTAGGTTTAACATATTGGATTACTCTTTGATGGATTTTATATGCATAATTTTATGAATAATTTGTATTTGTTTTCACCAATTATTTTTATAATTTTTTGTCATATATATTGATATGAATAGGTTCTGGTTATCCTGAGAATTGAACCTGAAAATAGGTTAACCGATTCTATGGGTTCTTTAAGTTCAGGTTCAGGTTCGTGAAATTGCCGAACCTGACATTTAGGTTCAGGTTCAGGTTCAGGTTATTTATGAACGGGTCAGGTTACCCTACTATGAACACTGTCAAACTTACGTATCTAAATGTCCACGTGTTACGTAGACTTGTGACGGAGGAATACACACAACACTGCTGGTCTCTCTGTCATATACAGTAAAATCTCTATAAGTTAATATTATTGGAGCCATAATATTTATTATTTTATAAAGATATTACATCAAATAAATATTATTTTATAAAATAATATTTATTATTTTATAAAGATGTTAAATTTTGATTACATCAAAAAGCATTGCATTTTAAAAAAATTCATGTTTCATATTAATTGAATGAATCTAAAACATAGATTTATTGTACATAATATTAATGAAAACTAATAAATAATGTTCATTGTTTCTTAATAATTAAATATTATTCATTGTATTTTTACTAAAAATATTCAATGTACATATGCACGTATGATGGAGATATAAAATAATATATAAACAAGATAGAAAATTTCTTGAAACCACACTTTTCATCTAAAAGGTGTCACGAAATCAAAAATGACGGATCAAATACGCAAAGAATTATGTGAGTACAAGAGAGATCATTTGACATGCACTAAAAAAGATTTGCAGTTGTAGCTTGAAGAAAAGTTTTATTTGAAAGTTAATTAAGGTACAATCTCAAACACAACAACAGAAATTTTAGATGCAATAAGAAAAGTTAGAGATAAGCTCCAACTAGACTTAAATTTTAAGAAAAAACAAACAACACTAGAATCATATTTCACTAAATTGTCTTAGTTATATTTGTGTAAATTTATATAATTATTAATTTATGATATAAATGAGACCCTATATTTACATAGGGATATTTTGAAAATATATTATCTTATTATCGTATCAAAATTTGTTAACTTTTCAACTGGCCCAAGTTGAGACCATAGAAAAATATTATCTTAGAGAGTTAATTAATTTACCTAATATCAATTTAAAAAAGTTCTAGTGTATATGATATGGGGTTAACTCAACCAAACTAATACATTCTATGACTCTCCTCATCCATGACATGATAATGCTTTCAACTCACAATCGTACACTTTGTTATTTCCTGCGGCTGACCCATTAACAAGGTATAGTATACAATACACTTGCCCTTGATTTCTTTGAACTGGGCGGGCCTTCGACAGATTGATTTCCCCCAAGCTACCTACCCTCCAGTTTCATAGCAGCAACTGTCGTTTAAACATAAAGCCCATCTGCTGCTTTGCGCAGGGCACCTTATCCAAAACAAGTTGTTGTATTGTACGTCACCAGCTGGAGTCTATTTTTACGAAAGGCAGACATCTGCCTCGTTCGTTGCCATTTCAAGGAGAAAATGGAAAGCTTCTCATTTACTCCACTTCTTTTCCATATCTGTGGACATGTTCAATTCACTATTGTCTCTACATGGTTCCGTAATCCAAATTCTCCCACTCGAAAGGAGCAACTAAGCCAATATCTGGCGCACCTCGCAAGAATAGGCAAACGCATACACACACAGCAGCAATTGCAAGCATTGAATGAATGTACGGACGCTGAAGTAAGCCTCGTGACCCCTGAATCTTCTTATAGTACTTTGCTGCCACTGTGGCACACTTCTCACAAGATCTCCATCCTTGCTGAGCGTGAGAAGCTATATTATGTATTTGCTCTGGCTCGTTTGTAATTGTAACTGAAATTTGTTGCCTTCTTCTGTCAGCAAGCTTTTGGATGACCAGTTTGTTATAAGAGTGGTTCTGCGTCATAACAGCATAATCATATGGAGAATGGCCATTTGCATCCAACTGAGTTTTCCAAGAAGTCAATCCAATCTGCAGAATGGGGCACATGGTACACAAAGGAGTCTTGAGCTGATAAATAAACAATATCGCATGGAATGATGAACAAACTAAGTATGTTGATTTACGTAAGCTTCCGCCCTAAATCCAATAGATACTATAATGAAAAGGGTCTTATTTACATGAATAACAATAAAATCCATGCTAGGATATGCTTAACGCTGAAACTAAATACTACGGAAAGGGTACCTACAGGTTAAAGGCATGTAATATTACCTCACGTGGGTCATTTGTCAAAGCATCAATCATCTCCTCCGAGCCTGATGTACAAGCAGCCAAGTGCAATGGTGTAGTACCACCGGGTCCAACAAGATTTGGTGTGAAAATGTACTGCCTAGAGAAAATGTCCTTACTATTAACTGAATAGTTGATAAGCAACTCTACCATTTTCCTACACCTCCTTTTTATTGCCCGGTTCAAAAGCTGTGTATCAGAAAGTGTCTCTAATGATTCCCTGGAAAGCCCACTCCCATCTGTATTCCTTTCCACCAGCATGTCCAGAATTATTTTGATCAAAACACAGAAATCTCTTGCGACAGAAAAAACAAGCAAAAATTTGAAACGGTCTAGTGAGTAATTAGGAATCTCAGACATAAAAGATCTTTTTCTTTGGAAAAGCCACCCGATTTCATTCAGGAAATGGAGAATTTGATTCCTCGAATTAGGTGGACCAAGGTCATAAGCATGTTCTTCTGCAATATCATTACATGCTTTAGCCTCTTCATCAAGCTCAGGTTCCAGGAGTCTTAGTTCTTTGCAGATGGCGTCATCTGCTATAATTACAGGAAAACTGGTGCCTTTAAAGCCATTCTCTACCTGTTCAAGAGTATCCTCAATGTCATTCAAAGGAAGTTTTTAGTTGAGTATTTCATATTCAATACCATATTAGGCACTTAATGTCTTACCTCAACAAAACAGCGACCTAAAGCATTAGGAGATGATCCATGAATTTTAAAATCACCCACACTGATCTCATCATATATCCTTTCTGAGTAAGTTGATGCTGTAACTTTCAGAGATGTGTATCCTCCAATATCAGTGCAAAAAAAACTGGTCGAAGTTTTAGTAAACAATAGAGAAAACATGGAGAGATGTTCAATTGCCATCCCAAAGAGAGAACATAAAGAAGGGATCAAAGAAGTTCATATTTTACTCACTTGGTTCCAAGATTAGTAAGATTTTTTCCCCTCAACAGAAGAGTAGTCTCTTGCCCACTAACAACTGCCAATGGGGAAATGGAAATCAACTCAGGAGATCTCCAACTACTCCGTGCTTTGCATAAATGAATCCTCCCTGATTTAAGAATACATATAATGCAGAAATCGAAGCAATTAGTGACATGATACTTTTTACAGAATTTTGTCTTCAAAGTAGTAAAACGTTTCTGCCATTGACATAAAGAAACTACGATATATAATGAAAAATCTTGTCACGCCCAGTCCTCATCTACATACCATCTTTCTGTGAAGCCAATTGCCTTCCAATTTGCATTATAAACCTTCCAGTCCTCCATAAATTAGAATTTGAATTTTGAACCAAAGAATCAACTTGCTGAAGCAGATTCCTATCAAGCTGCATAACCAAATACCATCTTTAGAGTAGCTAGCACAATGATTCCCTGAAGTTCATTATCATAAAACTATTGCACTCACTTGCTCCCAGGTAGAAGTTGACATTGCCACGTAAATTGATAGAAACACACAGCCTGGCCTAATATAGCTCTCCATTTCTGATGGACTGCTGGAGAGCCAATTGTAAACCTGCAAACAGGTGGAAAGCAATTACCATGTTTCTCCAAAAGGAAGCATTACATAGAATTGCCTACAATAGCGCTGTACAGACCCATAAACCCCCAAGAACAAAGCATCTCAAAACATCCCCAAAACTCACCTGCAAGCGCAATGTCCCAGGAAAATGACTTGGATCTTTGTCAAATAATTTAAACATTATTCTACCTGTTCGATCCTGTAACGAACCATGCAGCCAAAATGATTATATTAGGAGGTGATAAAGAAGCTAGCAAATGCATGTGATGAAAATGCAAACAGAATCAAAGCAATGTAGTCATAGTTAAAGAAAAATTACCTGAGCCTCAGAACTCTGACTAGGAGGTGAATGATCAGACCCAGAGGAAGAGGCATACCCACCTCGAAGAGGAAAACGTTGAAATGCATCATTACCGTTGCCTCTAGTGGGACCCCTAAAGAGTTCAAGAGGCAAAGCAGAAACTTGAGGCTCAGTACCTTTAATGCCTGTGCTGACCTTTCCATGTATTGACGTCTTTTCTGACGTAATAGTTCCTGCATTGCTGTGGAGTGGGAATAGCTTCTGCACAAAAGGAGGAGCTGCTGACGGAGATCTCTCTTCGATGGGGTTACTGCTATCAGAAGAGAAGTACTTCCCAGAAGATGCCTGTTTTACCGGGCTATCATTCTCAGGTGAGGAGCTAACTAGCTGTAATGGTAAAGCGGGCCGAACGTCTGGGATACGGAAGTCAGAATCTTCAGCAGGAGACCGATAACAACCGCTAGTTCTCTCACCTACTGCAGAAGGGAACCCTAGAGGAGGTCTCTTTTGCTGATGGAGATCAGTCAGTTGATCAGAGCTAGTCAACTTAGATTTTTCACTGTCACTGCTCTGGCTGCTTCTTTCTGGCAGAATTGCAACGAAATTAGGTGCAGGTGCTGGCAAAGTAGTTGAAAGAGCATTAAGCAAATTCGTAGGTGATGAAGAAGACACGGACCCATGCAATCTGTTTTGGCACTCCGACAAAGATTGGTCGATGATTTTCCTACTTAAACTCCCAATATTAGACAGCATTTCAACAAGATGCATTGGAAAAGGTAATGAATTTATTTTACTAAGTATTTGCACGAGTTGATCTCTATCTGGACCTGTTGGGTAGTTGACACTCTTGTCCTCATATTTTCCTACAAGATATTAAATGATATATAAGCGTCGCCACAATGTCACTATGTCAGGACAGTCAAAGGGGAGTTCAAGACAGATAATTCTGTCACCTTGAGAGCGAGTGATAGCAGTCAACAACTTGACAAGATCAAAGTTTCCATTTCCTTGAGTGTCCTGCTTTCCATTGTGTATCAAATGTGAGGAAGCATCATCTGGCTGACTTTTCCGTCTTCGCCGGTTGTGCCCAGCAAGCCTTCGCCTACAACTTCTCTTACCCTCGTCAAACTCCGACAGAGGATGGAATCTACAAAAAGAAGGTGAAGGTGGCGTAGTTTGGCGTGAGTTGAAAAGAAAGTAGCAATATTAAAGACTCGGAAAGAACGTAATGGTGGCCAAAGTTAAAAGTTTTTGGCGTGAAAATATTGAAATTTTACAGAAAATAATGAGTAGAAAATTTTATAGAAGCTGGAGTTGAAGGTTGGCTACTGGAGTAATGACAAGACAAACCTGCTGCACTGCTGACAAAATCTCTGCATCTGCTTTCCTACAAGGGCTTTAGAGGACTTGCTGTGCAGCTCGCAAACTTTATGGCGGCGATGATAGTCCTTTGCAGTGGAGAGATCTTCCTTGCAATCATCTACCTGACACATTGGATAGGAATTGGTGCCTGGAGATCCCGAACGGAGCCTTTTATTGGGTCTAGAAGCTGGTTCTTCCACAGCATTCAAAACTCCACCCAGATTCAGTCGAAGAGCGTCCTCGTCTTCGTCGTGTTTAGAGGTAAAATGACGATTGATGTGAACGTCATGTTTGGTGTTGTGCTGCTGTTGAGAAGAAGGAGTGGTTCCCAAGAGCACAACGTCAGGATCCAAGGGTTTGGCCACGAACTTCACGCAATCCCAACTCCAGGCCTGAGGATTCCAGTTGTTGAGACCATAGTTGTGGTGTTGTTGGTACTGAAAACTTGTATCAGAAATCTGACAAGCAAGATCACGTTTTCTGGCCATGGAACCGCTTTCGCAAAGCCGATTGGACATGTAAAGGGGAGCAGCGACTTGCGCCCCTACTTCTTCCATATTTCTCAATTCTTCAACACTCCTTTTTGCTTTCTACTAAATTCTTCCACCAAAATTACTATAGAACTGCATAACTTTTTAAGCTAATAAGGATTTTACATCAACAAAGGAAAATTCTTGAAGAAAAATTTTCCCCAGTCTCAATATCAAGAAGGAGGAGGAACTTTAAGAAGGAAAGGATTTAGAAAAAAAGTAAGATAGAAGAAAGAGGAGGAGCTGGGGTCTAAGTAACCAAAAACTTGGTCGCAATGGACTGTGACAATAACTCGTTGTCTTCACTCGCTACCCTTCAATCTCAGATCTAACTCGTTTTCTCTTTCTTCTTCTGCGTGTTTTACTACTGTTTGCTCCAAATCTCTAACAATGACAAAACCACTAAAGTCAATCCAGGAATAAAATGAAAATCCATACCATCTCAAACTGACAATTCACACGCCAGAAGAAGCAGCTGAGCACAAAAGAACAGACAAAGCTTTCGTTTACTACTACTCCTATCTCAGTATCTCTTGTTTTCGCGGTTGAGTCAAAGTCGTATATTTTGCCAGAACGGACTGAAGATGAGAGACTGTTGGGAGTGTTTGACAATTTTGGCATAAACCGTAAATTGAAGCTAGAATTTTGGCCGCCCACCAGTCCAACGAAGCATCTAAAGTTGATCCCTCCCAGTCCCAGACTTTGTTTTTGATTGGAATTCTTTCTTGTTGAACTAATTAATTACAAAAGATGAAGGGAAATATTTTACAGGATGCAGAACAGAGCCAATGCCGATTGTATATTGCCTCTTAGTCAACTCCAACGTTATAAATAGTAAACACTACATGTCGCGTCGTGTACTGTTCTTACTTATAGTTTCAGTAATCTTACGTCGGACAATTATAAAGGCATTCAAAAATTTATAATAATGTGAAAATTTTCTCCTCTTGAGCTAATTTTTTGAGGTGAGTTAGGCACTTCTAATATGGTATCAGAGTCAATTTGTCTCGATGATTTGGAGCGGTATCCGGTTATGTCCCTTTACCTAATATATCTATCAGATGTCCAGTCCTACTCTGAACTGAGGGGAGTGTGTCAGGAATCCCACATCGGATAACTATGAAGGCATTCAAAAATTTATAATAGTGTACAAATCTCTCCCTCTTAAACTAACTTTTAGGAGTGAGTTAGGTACTTCTAACCTATAATTATAGGCTGTCAATTAACAATGAATATGATACTTTCAGTCCGTACATTTTTCAAGTTGAAGACGAGAGGAAGCGGTAAAAGATGTTTACAAAATATAACTGACATGAAGATAGTGCTTCATCACATGTGACTTGTGTAATGTCAACCTCACATCACCAAATTCTTGTATTAGAACTAGTGGAGATGGGGAAGCAAATTCGTAAGAATTATGAAGAGAGGTGAAAGTTCGGTTGGCGGGTGGTTTTCATCGTCCGAACTAAGTGTACTGTTAGGGGCGTGGGAACCAGCTGTCTTGACTATTTTCTATTCCCTTCCTAGTACGAATTCGATGCATTTGATCGGATTCTATGACTTCACAGTCTTCATGTGTTGTCTGTCTCTCTCCCGCAATAAATGTGCTGGCTATCTATATATGCAACGCGACCAGTTAATCAAAGAGTACAGATTTTTTTTTGCCCAATTTTGTAGTTTTTTATTCTATTTTATAAATCTCAACAATTTCTTCATGCAAATTTCATGTAAATTTTATATAAATAAAAGTAAGACTCACATAAAAAAAATTGCTAAAATTTATTAAACAAAATAAGATATCATAAATTAAATAAAGGATCTTCTCCCGTTAATTAGTCACTATCTATTCTATTAAATTTATCCTCGTATAGATATGAATCTCGCGTAAAAATTGGTTAGAACAAATTTAAAATACTATTTTTAACACAGAAATTTTGGTTTTTCGCACAGAAGATTCGGTGCCGCAACGCAATGCTCATACTGCAACCCTTTTTGCCAAAGTATGTAGTCCACGCCTTGACATGTTTATACAGAACTACACGCTGCGCACCCCTTTGTTGATTCACAAACAATATATATATATATAAATGAAGAACAATATCTGGATAGAACACACGACACATGTTACCAAAGAAATCTAAATGGTATGTGTCAAAGAACATGTGCAAAATTAGAACAAAAGAATTTGTTTATACGATAATCCATCAGCATCAAGCCAAGCCCAGCCCAGCCCAGCCCATCAAAGTCCAAAACTATTTTAACTATTATTTAGAAACCGAATCTTAGCAGCCCAAAATCAATAGAAAAGTTACTGTTTCCCGTCAAAAACAAGCCCAAAGCAACCAGCAATATCAGAAGGGCCCACATCCATGTCTGCATCCTCCTCTTGCTTCGATCCTGGGGTGGCAGAGGCCTGCATTTCGCTTTCGTCTGTCTTGCGAACTCAGAACGAGATGCCCTCTTTCTTACCGTCACAGACTTCTCTCTTGTTTCAAACTCCTTCACCTCAACTGGAGTTTGAGTTTCTGTCGTTGGAGCAGATTCCCCCTGATTCCTACCATTTTGAATTTGATCCTCTGCTGGTGCAACTGCTGGCTGCTTATTACTTGCCTTCTTCCTTGCCCTCTTCTCCCTTTTCTGTAAAACATATATGAAAAGAGTGACGATTACTTTACTAACCTAAAATAAGATACAGTTACTAACCTAAAATAAGATACAGTAATAGTAAATATCTACATTTGTTATATCAGAATCATCTTGGTGGAACTTACTCTTTCTCTTTCTTCAGCTTCCTTCTGCGCTTTTGCCAGAGCCCTGGCTTGGTTCCTTTCAGCTTTTCTTAGATTCCTTCCCATTGCCTCTTTATGCTTGGCTATCTGCTCCAGTCTCCTTTGCTCATGCAGCCTGGCTTCTTCCTCGGCTTTTCTGAGTTCATCTTCCTTCCTAGCCAGCTCTTCTTCCTCCTTTGATTTCTTAGGGTCCTCCGCTTTTCCCGCCTCTTCATTTTCATTCCTTCCAGAAACAGTTGCCAATGCATTCTCAGTAACAGCTGATTTAACAAGGTTTTTACTTTTAGCTGTTTGATTCTTTTGGCCCCTAAATTCTGTCATTGACTTGTGACCCGTTTCTTCTTTCTCCACAGCTTGAACTGGTTTTTCTTCTTGAACTGTGGAAGTCAATGTCACGTTGCGAGACAACCTTGCAGTATGGTTATTAGAAATTACGGGTGGTTCCTCATCAGGGCGAAGTGAACGGCCATCCAATGTCTGCAATCTCCTAACCGTGCTCCTCAAATTGCACCTTACATACTCCTTACGAAACTCGTCATTCTTGTTCCAGAGTTCCATAAACGTTTCCACCTAAATCAAAGCTCTGTTAGTGCAAAACCAAAGGTAATTTGCAAAATTCAAGGTCTTCAGGAACTGCATTTTCCCCTTACTTGGTTTATACAGTGTCGTTGTAGTTCCTCTTTCCGTCCCTTGAATGCCAAGTCATTAGCTGCCGTTGCATCATCCTTGTATTTCCAAAAAAAATTATTCTGCAAGCTCCACGAAAATATTCGTTATTTTAACATTTTGTACATGCAATAATTCAACCTTTCTCCAGAACAAAATCTCAAAGTTAAAAACAAAAACCAGAATGTTCAATATTTAACAGTTCTGACGGAATCCTTTTGTGTTGCCACAATAACATGCCTTTGCTGTCAGAAGTTTGTGATACAGTCAATGGAAAAAACCTAACATTGCATGACAAAATGACTCAGTACCTTCTCATATAACTGTTTCTTCAGACTCCTCAATTGTGCATATGCGTCTTGCCTTTTGACATCTGCAGCTCTAAACTGAGCATGCAATTCTGTTAGCTGATTATGTTCGTCTACATCTTTCTTATTAGCGGCTCTGGTAGCTGCTTCAGCTTTGAAAAGGTTCTTTCTAAGCGAGTCTACTTGTTTTCTCAAAATCTAGAGAAAGGAAAAGAATAATCAGATCTCAAAATTAAACTACATAAAACTGAAATAAACATATAACGAAAACAGTAGTGTATTATTGGCTGAGGATGAAAATGGAATCACCATGAAATATAAGAGATATCAAATCTCAAAAGCTAGCAATCGAAAACTGAAATGAAAAAACACACAAGAAAAACAGTTCTGTATTATCAGTTATAATGAGGAGGTGAAATTGGAATCATCATCCACGAACGTCATTAGCCTGTGAGAATACAAGAGATAGCTGTATTTTAATAATTCGATATCCAAAAGAGCACCCAAATATCAAACACAAGAAAACAACCAGAACCACAGGCAAGAGAAACTAAAGCAATGCAGACAACTAGTAAAATGTTACCTTCAAGCGCTCCTCAATTTGATCTTTCTGATTTATGGCCTGCTCAACTTCGTCCCTGGTACCTATATTAGATGCAATCTGCTCGCGTAGCTGCTTCAATTGCTTGATTTCACGAATAAATTTCTTTTCATCCTTCAAAGGTAGAGTCTCATGTTGTATCATGTGCTCCATGTTACGAACCTGCTTGCAAGCCATAAATTAACTTCAAACAAGGAGGAAATTAAAGCATAGGCTTTCAAGCATCCATCAAATTACAGTTAACTCATGCCTTACACGTTGGAAACAAACAAAAGTAAAGAGAGAAAACTTTGTACCCTGCCATCAATATCCTCAATGGAAACAGCGCTGTTCACTCTGTTGATAACAGATTGAAGAGAATCTATTTCTTTACGTTTTCCCTTGAGCAAAATCCGTGCAGCTTTCTCTTGTTGTAAGACAGCAGCCAAACTATCACTATACCCCTTGCTAGTTGCCTAATCAGGAGTCTTTCATAAATCACATGGAAAATAAGAGAAAGAACGAAGAAACATAACCCCCAGATACATAGTAGAACATCAGGAGAAGGTTTCATACCCGTTTTGCTTGGATATCTGCTCGAATAGCATCCCGACTTTTTGTTTTCACATCAACTTCAGACTGAGCTTTTTTTATCTGTTCTTTCAAATCCGGGTCATCTGATCTTGGAACCCTGATCATGTAATAGAATGGCGTTTTGCCAACTTCAGCAGCTGCAGTATTCCCATCAGAAGTATCATTTACAGCACACCCTTGGGAACATAGAGACTTTTGATATCCTTCAATCTCATTAATGCCCTCTTCTTGCCGACACTGTTTTTCATCACCATTGACTCTATCATATAATTCTCCTCCATTTTCTTCTTCAGTGCAATTTAGTGCCCTTTGACTATTTAAGACCAGATCATTTTGAACCTCACTTGCAGTTATATGATTATAATCTGCTATTGATAAAAATTTAACTTCTGATTCCAGTTCCACAGTAGCAGGACAAGATGACAAGTTGGCTTCACTTTCAACTGATTCCATACAGTTCTCACCGTCTAGGGGGCAAACCGTGAACTTAGGATTGACAGAACTCTCAGAGACCTTTAAAACTTCAGATTCCTTGGTACCCTTACTACTAGCATCAGCAGAGACTTCTTCGTCAGATTCAGTGGACATGTGACCAGTCTGCAAAACTTTACTTTTGTATCTTCACCGTTAACCGATGAATAAGAAAGGAAGAGAGGAGCAAAATATCTTTTTCAT